>BLKR01001120.1:67500-335647 GCA_011170035.1 Teleogryllus occipitalis | reverse complement strand
CAACTAATTGTGGTAGATCCAGCGTAATCTTCCGCTAGTTCACCATTTATTACGCAAAAAATTGAAGAGCAAAAAAATTATTTTTTGCGTAATTAATTAGCAATTAAATCCCTCCACAAGATAGCGTATGTGGTTTCGTGGTAACCGTTTTTGGTAGTGCCAGCGGAAACCGGATGTGCTAGTTTTTAATTAATTACTCGGAAGGTTGAAGAGCAATTAAATTAATTTTTGTGTAATTAATTAGCAATTAAATCGTTCTACAAGATGGCATATTTGGTTTTGTGGTAACTAATTGTGATAGATCCAGCGTAATCTTCCGCTAGCTCACCATTAATTACGCAAAAATTTGAAGAGCAAAAACATTAATTTTTGCGTAATTAATTCTCAATTAATTCGCAAATTCTTGAGCGTGCTTCTCGCAAATGTTATAATGGGCCGTGAAATTATGGAAATATTCGGCCGATTTCGGGTGCAACGATCGAACGTTTTCCGTATGAAAGAATTCGGATGATTTTGCTTGCAGTTGTCCGATAGCGAGCGACCAATATTTTGGCTCCAGTGTGACCGCCACTTAGGTCAAAGTGCAGCCGAAATATCGGTCGCTCGCTACCGGACAACTTCGAGCGAAATCGTCCGACTTATACATCCAAAATGCTACCGAATGTTACACCCGAAATGGTCTGAATATCTTCATAATTTCGCCACTCATTGTTTGAAACATTTGCGAGAAGCACGCTCAAGACCATCTTCATGTATTGAATGTACTCATGGTTTTACAGATGGCCTTGACTCTCCAGCTGATTTTGAGCAAATGGAACGGACAAAGTCAAACGAAAAAAATATTCGTATTACAGCCGTTGTTTCCAGATGCCGTCCGAAGAGGTAGTTGGGGTTCAATATACCTGCCCATTTGCATTTACTAGTACGTGTTTGAACGTATCGGACATAATGAACGAAAACGTTCGATGTCGGCCGACCGAAATCTGTGGTTACAGTGGAACCGATTGTGGCCAAAATTTCGGTGGGGCGACGTCGGATGTTTGCGTCTAATATGCCCGAACTGATCAAACTTGTGCTAGTAAATGGAAATGGTCATATTGAACCCGAACGTCCTCCGGAAACATCGGCTGTCGGAAGAAGATGTTTCGTTTGATTTTGTCGGTTCATTCGTCCGAAAGCAGTTGGAGAGTCAAAGCCATCTGTAATATCAAGGCTAATTCCAACACACTCACATGGTCTTGAGCGTGCCTCTCGCAAATGTCTCAAACAATGAACTGCGGAACTATGGGGGATATTCTGCCGATTTCGGGTGCAACATTCGGGTGTTTTTCGATGAAATAAGTCGGACGATTTCGCTCGCAGTCGTCCGGTAGAGAGCGAGAGATATTTCGCCTAAGACGTCGTGTCTGGGCCAGGCTGGCAGGTCCGCTCGCGCGAGGCCGTGTGCAGCGGCGTGGTGCAGTGGGCGCGGTTGTTTGCGAAGTGCGTGGGCGGGTCGCGCCCGCTTGCGGTCCGTCGCGCTCGGCAGATCAGAGCGCGGTGGTGCCCGGCTAACAACTCGCCGCTACCCGCGCCCTCAAGCGACGAGGCCCGGTGGGGGAGGGCGGGTTCCCTGGCAGTTCGCAACGCGAGGCCCAGCCTAACTCGCGAGCGTCCGGGAACGAGTCAGAAGTTACTCCTGGGGATTGGGCAACCCGCTTCTGTCGGGCGCCCTCGCCGACAAGGACGATCGTTGGCAGTCGTAGGGCGAAGTTAAACTCGCCCTGATGAACGGTGCGACTGAAGTATTGTCTGTTTAACCCTGCAGCACATGCGGCCAATCTCTCATATGACTGAGTTGTTCTTCCACTGACAACGCGTCATACAAATTTCCCAAACACAATCCTTCTCAATGCCTCTTTTTTTAGTTCTCAGATTATCATAGCTTCAAGTTCAACACAATAGGCTTTAAACTGTTATCGTCAGAATAGTCTCAACTAAACCGTGCGCGGCGCAACATGACGTAGACTTGAGCGTGTAGTACAGTTCACAACAGATAAATGTTTCTAATATCTTGTTTTTACTGTGGGTAAACATTGTAGTTTATTACAATTTTAAAATTTCGATATCAGAAAATATGTTTAATGTGTGTTTGGGCCTGAAACACCCAGTAGTCAGTTTGTGAAGCAAGATCATCTCAAATGGAGATGATGCAACTGACAGATCACCGCGTGAATTCGAACATATTTTATTAGCGCGTGTGCTGCAAGGTTAAAGAAGGGTAGAACAAGTTTGAGCCGTGAGTGTATACTTCTGATCCAAATGTGTATCCTGAATTCTATTTTTTGAAATCTTGTTTAACTTTTCTTGAATTTCTCTTATGTAATTTTTATGTTCGCGAATTATTTGCTTTATTCTTCTTTTCTCTGATAAATATATATCAAATATATATGTGAATGATATAATGAAATTCTAAAATGTAAGCGAATTTGTAATTTATCATTAGGTGTTTTGTAGATTTATAAAGGGGTATTCCACGTGAAATCAGTCGAAGAAAGCATGACCCTTTCCAATTGGTCTAGTTTTTTTGACTTGTTCTATGAGATGTAAGAAAAGATGGAAGCATCATATCTAGTGCATTGTTTGACCTTTGACCATGCTTTTATTTATACCCAAATTTAGTAAAAGTTCTGAGAATTTTGGACGAACTTCAGGAAAAATTGAAATCTCACATGAAAATCCATTCTAATATAAAAACACGTTTCTCCTAGTAAATAGTTCCAAGAAAATGCATTGAGCCTCATATCATTTGCATTTTATACCAATGTTTTTACTTCCGAATTCAAAAGGGCAGGTTTTTTTCAAACTTAATTCCCAAAATACACAATCTTCGATTTTCGAGTTTGTTGACATAATACATTATAAAAACTCTAAATTTCCAAGCAAAAAAAAAATGGTGTGTGAAACTCAAAATTTCAAACGTTACGGGTGCTTAAAGTAAATTTTTTTTAATAATCCGTTTTTTTAAATAAACATTGAAACGAATTTAAACTGTCAATATTTTAATGTAATCTTTAATAGAATTCGATTTGAACCAACTGTAATATTTTTAGGAATTATTATTGCGATGTACCCGACTTCGTGCAAACCCAAAAGAAATATGTTAGCTATTCTGAACTTAGTGATTTATTAATACCTGACTCCTATTTTCTTTGCATTTATGTTACTTACGTGGGCCGACGTCCCGTATAGTACGGAGAAGGTAAAGATGAAAATTTATTATTTTTTTAAGAGTCCAATATGGTTTTTCTGCGTGTGTCTATTCATAAAAGCATCCTCAATGTTTTGATATCACAATTACATTATTTATTGTTACTATTACCTGTATATTTTACAACTTTTACTTTATCATTTATTTAAACCATCACATTTTATGTGTATTTTGCTGATTAAATGGCCTTTGCTTTAATGAAAAAGATTGTTTGCAAAAAATGTTATTTGAATATTTTGTAAGAGCTTTTGTTTCCGTGGCGCTTCCAGTTTACGAAAGTGATGTCCTTCTGGTGGCACGCGTTGTTGAAGTTTAGGATCATCCGCGAAGATTCCCGTCTACCACCAGTAATCTTCTGTCTTGATGCTGAAGCTCCGTTAACATTTGTCTTAACATCTGATGATAAACAACTGACAATGTTCACATAAATAATTATATGCGAATACCTAGGTGGATACCCTACTCAAGACTACTTTCATTCACAAAATTTAAATGTTTTAGAAAATCTTGAATGTGCTCGCGTCAGCGACCAAATTTCTTCTCCTAAAATCTTGACCCTGATGCAACATATCAACTTCGTTTTGGTTTGTTTTCCAAAATATTATTAATTTTGTTATTCGCAACAACTCGTTTCACGACGGTCAATTATCGTGACTCGACGCTAATGTCTTAACTAAAATCAGTCACCATTGATTGCATATATTCCTTTTATTTCGTTATATGATGCTTTCAAAATAAAAATTTTGAATGTACAAATGTTCATGTCCCAAATCACAGCAGTTTATATTGTCCGAGGAATCTCCAATGACCCATATTTATGGTTTATTTTGTTCTGGAACATTTCTATGTCCAACTATTTGCATCCCAATACTTGCATTTAATGCGTTCATGTCTAATATGGCTTCCCAATGTTCTCTTTGTAAATGTAGTACACTACCTTTTTATTTTCGCCCTCCCGGGTACTAATACATCGAACTCAGTCACTAATCCACATTATTTTAATCAAGAATACCATTGAGATATCTGGGTATGTCTCAACATATTTTTTACAAAGAATAAGAATCTGGGTTTTAATTGCGGTTGTTCCAGACCCATTATAAATTTATTTATTGACTAGCTTTCTCACATTTGTATTTCCTCCCTCACCTTCCCTCTGTTTCCATACCTTGTACGACACACAAAATAGCGCTATCCTAGGACCTATCACTATGTTTACTTAATGTGGTGTTCTATGTTACTTGTTACATAAAGTATTACACATAATCTATGTTACTTGGGTAAGTACTCTAAATAATTTTTCATTCGTATTATGTATTTCTTTGTATGACGTAGTTATTCATATGCGAATTTGCTAATTCAATTTTAATGTTGTAGAGACACTGATGATGGGGGAAAAATTCCGTGTATGGCTGAATTTTCTCCATAGTAAATTCATATTGTCTACTACTTGTGGTTGATACCTCTGATATCCTGAATTTATAATCATGAAGTACCACAATATCTCTGCTGCCACTATAGAATGTCATTTCATATTCAGTTTCTTCTATACATTTTTGCCTTGTATAATCATTTTGCCAAGGGACATGAATATGTTTAAAAAGGCAAATTCTTTACCTGTTTTCGTTTTTGTGATGTTTTATTAATGATTTTGTTATTTGTTGTGTGTAGCGATAATATTAAATAAATGAACAAGTCGCTTTGCAGCCTACATCCTCTAGTAATACATCATCTTAGAATTATATATCTGACTTACGGGCGGATAATTCTTTTAATAGACAAGAATCTCTGTTCCTAACTCGAACGTAGGAAGTTCATGACATAATTGAACTCAAGTAAACGTGACTACGATATCAAGATCCTTTCGATTCAAAATATTTAATTTTACTCAAATCGATGTTTAAGTATTAGTGATGTATTTTATTTATAAAATTATAAATCAAAATTAATACTATATGTGTTAATACCATTAATAATTAATACCATGCGGGTTACTGTTGAACATTTGGGTAAGATAAGGTATGCAATGGCTGTATGGAAGTCATATGGATGGTAGTCGTTTCTTGCTGTATGAAAGACATATGGTAGTCGTTTTTGTGGCTTCCATACAGCAGAAAACTTTTGATGATGTCTAAGACATCGAAAACTGCTCTTGTTGAAGTAAACAATATTGTTGGCAATGACAACGCCTTGCATTATTTCAATTAACATAAGGTAAAGCGTCGATCTATATGAGGGTTGTCCAACTGCGGGCCCCCGGGCAGCATGCGGCCGGAGGTGCCATATTTTGTGGCTCGCTCTTCTTCTTCTGCGAGTGTAACTACAGCATGCGGCGTCTCTCGCACCCAAGCTTCCATCTTCTATCTTGCCAATCACCATCTTCGATGTGACGATCTCTCACTGTCTGTCACACACCATCATACCCCGCGAGTCTTGGCGAAAGGTTATTAGTCAAAAGTGAAAGTCCCTTTACTCCATGTGGGGCGAGAAAATTGTGCGTCTAGCGCACGCACCGTGTTGGGGGCCAACACCCTCTGAATGTAAAAATTGGTTAAGTTTCGATTAAAGAATTTTTGTAGTGAATTCAGAAATTCGAAATCATCCCAATGTGTTTCATTGCATTATGCATTATACTGCCTGATATCACGCGTGGTTCCACCCCCCTCCATACAGCAGCCGGGCAAAGTGCCGAGATCAACAATACGAGGAAAACAGGTGTAGGTCACCCGAGAAATGAAATATGGCCCGCAACCGTCTTAAAGGTTTTAGATGTGACCCGTGAGGCCTTGGAAGTTGGACATCCCTGATCTGTATTATCGGTAATACAGATCTATTAGTTTCATTTACTTTTGTAATAATTTTCGTATGCCTAACGTGTTTATATAATTTCTAAGAAGTACCTATAAAATATATGCTTTATTCGCAATCTGAAATTTTAAAAAGTTAACTGTGATGGAAATGTATAGATTAACATTAATATTTAATTTACAAACATAAACAAATTAAGATTAAGGGGACAGTGCAAAATTTATGATTAGCAATATTATTACGTCTACTAATAATCAATAAGTTTTGATTTAGAAGTCCAGATTCTTACGCTTTGTGAAAAATATGTACACTATTTAAAAAATGAATTATTTGGAAGAAACAATTTTGATTTTAATATCCGTAACGTTTGAAATTTCCAGTTTCAGATGCCAATTTTTTTTTTTTTTTCGTGATAATTTAGAGTTTGTTTAATGTTGTGGGTTAACAAACTCGAAAATCGAAGATTACATATTTTGGGAATTTAAGTTTGAAACAAAAATTGCACTTTTGAATTCGGGAGTAAAAACATTAATATAAAATGCAAATGATATGAGGCTCAATGCAAAAAAAAAAAAAAAAAAAAAAAAACTTTTCTTGCAAGTATTTACTATTAGGAGAAACATTTTTCTTACATTAGAATGGATTTTCACGTGAGATTTACATTTTTCCTTAAGTTCGTTCAAAATGCTCAGAAATTTGACTGATTTTGGGAATAAATAAAAACGAGGTCATAGGTCTAACAATGACTAAATATGATGCTTTTAGCCTTGTTTACATCGCATCGAACAAGTCAAAAATGTTTAGACCAATCGGAAGGGATCATAATTTTTTCGGCCGGTTTCAGGTGGAATTACCCATAGGTAAATACAGTAATGAAATCCATAAATATTTTTGTAATCAAAAGGATCTTAATATTTATTGCACCAACTAGTTGTCGATGCATTTTTGAATATCGACACCCAATGGACTCCTTTGATAATTACCGAGAGGTCGGTACCGTTGGGAACCCATGTTCTAGCGTTAGTCTCTGCCTTCTGCAAAGTCGGGGAGAAAGAGCTGGCCAGGGGCCGACCGCGCGTAGAAAAGCGCAGATATAACTCGCAATGCCAAGTGTACGAGAAAGTAAAACGATTTCCTTTTTAATCTACTTCTTCGCGGAACTTCATTTTAACATGCAATGCAATTATTTCAATAGTCAATGTTCAAAAAGACTGTGTAGATATCGTAAATAGTACCTTCATTACAAGTAGACATCCATTAAGCGTTGATTGTTTAAATAGCTCTCAAACAAAAATTTATTTCTAGAGTCGAAGCAATTATCTGCTTGACTTCCTTCCCAGAAGAATCTCAACAATTCTGCACTGCCAAAACTCGAAGAACAGTCTCTTCACACAAATTCTCATTGCAGTGTTACGTCTCACCAATGCTTAATGTCAGTAACTTCGAAGAAATCGTCTTCCTAGAACTTCAACATCGAAGTGCGTTTCTCAGAAACGGGGTTTAGATATTTCGATACTGACCTCGTTGAGAACCCTTGGCCTAGCGGCTAGTCTCCCTCTTCTACAAATTCGGGAAACTACTGGTGCTAAAACAGCCCATACTTTCTCTCCCTATTTTCACGCAAAATTACGTGAAAAGTAGTCAAAGTTTTGAGAAACCGTAGATGACCTTCTATCACAATCTATCTTTAAAGAATAGATTTTATTAAGGGGAAAAATCTCTATCTTCATAATTATAGCCGTAGCAAGACGCGAAAAAATGTTGGATTTTTGTAATTTCCGAAAAATCACAGTTTTCAATGAAAATGGGACCTGCGCCATTCTCTTAAACGTTCATCACATTATCCAACAACAAAATGTAATCAAAAACGATGGAAACATTTTTTGAAAATTTTGAAAATGAAAATGTAATTGGACGAAGGATGCGTTTCGGAGTACTCTTGATCCCACTTTAAAGCCCGGCGAGAAACTAGTTACCTTCCCATCAGGTTGTTCCGGTTCCGGCGTTACCCCGTCGTGAGCTGGCGGTAAGCATTGGAGACGAGATGGGGGCTCCGAGCCGTCTGGGCCTTAGTCCAGGTGGCCCCCATTTGGGCTCTCGGTTTCGTCGTGGCAGTGGCCCGATACCCTGGGCAAAGAGGAGGGAATTTGTTCCCGGCGCATGTGAGTGGCGGAGCGCCCCTACCTAGGCATTGAATGGGGAAGTTGTCTTGAAAGTAAACTGGGTTCCGGCTGGATCCGGCCATCAGCCTGTCGGCATTAACACGTCGGGGGGGGGGGGCGGATAAAAGCCCAAAGAGGCAAAGGTGCCCACCCCGGGGGGGGGGGACTTGTCCCCCTGATGAAAAGAAGCAGTGTGGAGTTGTAGACCACTCGGGGGTTATTCACACCATGTGTTAAAGGATTTTTTCCTAAATTTAGCAAATCCAAGTTTTTGTTACCAGGGCCCTGTAATAAAAGGTTTTGTTCTGAAAATGCGCCGTTTTTTTCGGGCAGCATTACATAAGTTTCTCTCTATTGCGTGAAATGTAGCGAGAAAGTAAAAGCGAGGAGGCCGGCCATGGGGCGACCCAGCCTAGGAAAACACAGATGAGAGTCACAATGCTATGTGGACGACAAAGTAAAACGATTATCGTATTAATCTGCTTATTCACGGAACTTCATATCGAAAGTAGAGTCTTCATTACAAGCACAAGTTCATTAACCGTTGATTGTTTAAATAGCTCTGTAATTAAAATTAATTTCGAGAGGCAAAGCGATAATATGCTTCTCTTCCTTCCTAAAATAATCTCAACAATTCGGCACTTCTCAAACCCAAAGTACACTCTCTTGAAACAAATTCGCATTTCAGTGTAATATTTCGCTCCCGCTAATGCTCTATCACCAATCATTTCTGAGAAACCGTCTTCCTAGAACTTCAGCACCAAAGTGCGTTCCTCAGAAACGTGGTTTCGACGTATCGATATTGACCTCCTTGGGAAACAGTGCTCTTGCAATTGGTCTCTGCCTTCTGCGAATTTGGGGAAAAGGAGGCTGGAAAAGGGAGACCGTGCGTAGAAAAGCGTAGATAAGAGTCGCAGTGTGTACGAGAAAGTAAAAGGATTCCCTTATTAGCCTGCTTATTTACGGAACTCCATCTTAACATGCAATGCAATTATTTCAATAGTCAATGTTCAAAAAGACTGTGTAGAGTGATAAGCCAAGAACCCTAGGTTTAGTTTAAATGATAATGACAGCCTTGTTTGCAAACTCGGAAGTCAAAGAACACGCGTTGTTAGGACAACGGATAAACAAAGCATAATATTCCATGCTTGGTGTTATAACGATGTGCAGATAGACACGGCCCCGAACACATTACGTGCAGAAGGTGTGATGAGGCCATTGGATGGCCGTGATCTTTTAGGATGACTCATGGGATCATTCTCTAAAAAACTATTGTAGCGAACACAGCGAGCAAGTAAGCTGTTGGTGAGGTACGATCGGACTTTCAGCATAGGCTGGGTATTATGTAAATTAAAGTGAACTGGGAAGTTATGTTTAGTTTCAGGTTCGAGTGGTCTTGTGTAAATTATAATATTAAATTGTCAGTGGGAATGTTATTAATGTAATAGTTGCAGGTTAAATTGTTTCGAGGAGATGCCCATGTCTCGAGGAGATGCATATTGGAGAAGCTCCGTAGACTAAATTTTTTTAATAAGTAGCTGAATATAGTCAGACGCGAGTAGGTGTTTCATACGAAACACAGAGGAAATCGCGACCGCGGGATTAATTTCAGGGAATATTAAGTCCTAGTAATAGCAAATCGTTGAGGACATTCTGGAATATTGTTTAATTTAGGAAAGGACGCGAGAATTGGTATAACAAGGATTCCATGGACAACATTCTGCTAGTCAGCCGAAGAGCAATCCATCAAGGTATTTTAGTAAGCTTATGAACTATCCTTCCTAGAAGACACAATTCAATACATCTCAGACCCCAAGAACACTGTTCACACAAATTCCCATTCAGTGTAGTGTCTAGCTTCCGCCAATGCTCTACCACCAATCATTTTCGAGAAACCGTCTTCCTCGAACTTGAGCATCGAAGTGCGTTCCTCCGAAACGAGGTCTCGACGTTTCGCAGCAAGTGCCGAGGCAGAAGGCGGCCGGGCGGCGAGCAGGTGCTGGCGGGGCCGCCGAGGCGCGAGCCGGAGCGACGGAGAGCGCCGACCGCGACGCCACCCGATGCGCTGCGCTGTGTGGGTGTGTGGGTGCGGGGGCGGGGCGGCGCGGGGCAAGTGGCAGCCGGCCGCCGCCTCCGTCGCCGCCACCGTTCGACCGGCGCAACGCCGCGCCGCGCGCGCACACTCCAGAGCAGCGTCACCCGCCGCCGCCGCCACCGCCGCCGTCGGCCCCGCGCGCCGTGACGTCTCGCCCGCCACCGCCGCCACCGCCGCCACCGCAGCTGCGGTCGCCGCCCGCGCCCCCCTCCACTCCCCGCGCCGCGCCGAACCGCCGCGCCGCCGCCGCCTCCTCGGCGCGCATGCTGCCCGCGGACAGCCTGCGCGGCGGAGGCGAAACGGGCGGCGGCCGCGCGCGTGGCGCCAGCCAGCACGCCAGGGGCGAGCGACCAACGAACACCACATTCAGCGGGACGGTGTGACGGGGCGAGATCGTATGGATCACATTACAGCACGCAGAGCAATGCAGAATACAGAAGAAAAGAACGCGGCGGTAACGAACGGTGTGGAAAAGGTATGAAGAATGAAACTACGTATTTACTGCGTAAGATAAAAGAGGCAACAAGTAACGAAATGGCAAATTAAGCGGAATTAGTGGGGCAAATTAAGTGGAGAAACAGCGGAGTTTTAACGGAGGCAAGCAACAGCGCTCATACTGAACCATGAATTTCGTAGACGTGCGCAGCTTAAAGGAAGACGAGGGCAACTGCATATCTGCCCCCCCCCCAAGGCCCCCTTTTAATTTCTTATTTATTTATTCATGGCTTACCGGTATTTTACTAGGAAATAAATATCACATTTTACAGGGGGAGCGAAAATATAATTTTAATGATAGAATTAATAATTAAAATTGATTTTGTATTCCACTATTTATAGCCGAGGTTTCCAACGGGGTCCGTATCAACCCCCGGGGATCGATAACATTTTAAAGAGGGTCGAAGATCGAAGGGATTGATCATCAAGGGGTCGCTATCCAAACATGCGAGTGACATGACGAGTGATTGGTATAATAAAGATCATTACAAAAATTGATTACATAAAAATGTGAATTTTTTAATTATTTTTATTTATATAAATCTTCAATACAGTTAATAATAAATTAAAAATTCGCTCATTTTTTTGTAATTTGTAATCATTCACATGACTACAAATATTTATATTATATCACTTGGTATATTATATAATTCACATCACATCACATTAACAAAATAAAACTTGAGCGCTGTTATAATCTGTGATTTTTATTTCGAAAATTTCTTTATTATTGAGTTAAAAAAGTAGGAATAAAAAAAGTAGTAATATTTTGAAAATTTCACATTTTGGCAAACCTTCTTCAAATTATCTTTAAGTCAGTTATGTGCAATTATTTGTATTGTGATAATTTTGTGTGTTGTATGTTACAAAAAAATTGGAAGGGGTGGATGAAAAAGAAAAGTTTTATAAAAGGGGTGGAACCAATGAAAAGGTTGGGAACCTCTGGTTTACAGGATTGTCAGAAAGATTTGGAAATTCTGTGCACTTAAAATAAGACGAAAATAAGCAAGTGATATTGTTTAAGGAAACAAAATGCTAAATTGGGAAGTGCTAAGAGGCTTCTTTCAAACTTTTCAGGGAGCCTCGCCCCCCCTGCCCCCGCCTCTTTGCGCACGCCTATGAGCTTTATTAGAAATTGCCCGAGAGCCCAGTACTCCAAGTCGTGTGCATTGGCAGAACATAAGCTATCGGTCAAGCCGTCAGCTTTATCGTGAAATAAGATCTGCAGTAGCTCTATTCTTGAAATGAAGAAATGGAGCAAGAGTAAACGGCGGGAATGCAGAAAAGTAATGTGCTTGGAGAGAGATATGATTATACGTTCGGCATGATGAGATGAGAATATAGGAAATGCAAAAGGTGATGCATCTAGAGTATCGTAAATACGTAAATATCTACTATTTCCTCACATTCTTACTGTGAGAATACTACTAAATAATACAGATACTATATATAGTAGATATTGTAGATTCTATATCTTTACATTACAGCTCTTCACAAAAATTCGTCATGTTAATAGTCTCAACTTTGGCCACTAATTGTTTATCAAGGTGTGCACTTTTTAAATGATATTTGATGGCTTCTCAAGTAATATCCCGTACCGCAAATTCTATTCCGCCTGCGCAAACCATAATGAAGCTTTACTCTATCAGATTGATGAAATTTTTAATTGCGTTGTTTTATTGCAGCAAAATCCTCTTGACTTCTTCCATTCTTACTATAAACATAAAATTTAGATAAATACGATATTTAGTATCACTGAAATCAATTCAGAATATTTTAAATCTCTTGACAAATGTATAAGCTCAATACCAGATTTAATATTATAAAATGCTAAAAGCTTGACAATAACTGTTTTAATGAGTGAGCAGTGATTAAATAAAATGAATTATTAAAACCACACTATTCTATTTAATGAAACATTTGTTTCTCCTTGTTTTAGTATAAGCTTCTTGAGAGGTGTTCACGTAAACTAAATGTGAGGACCTCGAGTACCAAGACAGGACTGGTAGAGGGAGGCATGGAAATATAATTAGCCATATAGACGTGCAAGAGAAAGAAAAATTTAGCGAATGGGGTTAAAGAGGAAAGTGATAAGATAGATACGAACTAAGGATGAGATACGAACAAAAGCTTAACTATTGTGGTCGAGATAGCATTAGATTAAATAGCAATGTAAGCACGTCTTGAGAGCGGAGAACAGTCACGAGAAACACTGCAATCAGAAGATGAACTCATCCGTAGAATATTTCATAAGAATTACAAAGTAAACGAAGACACTGTACACAGTGTGGTCCGAAAATGTAAACGCTTACATGGAACGGCTTTACGGGAGAGTATCCTAATAAACAATCTATATGATCATTGTTTACCTGCTTTTTGAAGCGTTGAGAGTAAAAGCAAATGTCCAGCACATGTATCACAAGATTGTGTCAATTTGTGCCAATACATAGTCGTCTGGAATAGAAAAAAATGTATTTCATCAATGCTTTATAGATATCTGGAGCAAGAGTACCGCATTGGGAGCATACGGTGTATTTTGCCGGCCATTCTGGCACATTCTTGCGCACTGATACACAGAACGCTTGCAAGAACAAGTTTTCGGCAATTTGAAAAAAGATGAAAGGTAAAAAAATACCTAGTGATTACAATTAATGGCTGAGTAACAACTTGATATCAGCATCCCTTACGTTGAAACAGGGGAACAATATTGAGGTAAAGTGGGAATGAGAACGAAAGATCTAGGTGTTGGAGAAAGGAGAGAGAGAGCGACAGCGTAGGGCGTAGCGCCGCAGGTTGAAGAGCGAGAAAGTGAATATTGATTTCGAGTACGCCAACAACTGATGTAAAGAGAAAATTACTACAAGAAGGGACCGCTTTGACAACTACTGCTCGGCCACTTCTGGCAACATAATTGAGCGTTATGTCCATGCACTCATTTTTTTCAGTACGTTTCTTCACAGATAGCTTCTCTGAGTATGGCATTATCACTATGTCTTGCAATGTCATCGCCCGGCATTGCGTTTATTTTTTTCCCGACCTTTCAAAGTGGTCCCTTCTTAAAGTAACTCCTCAATACAATAAGGGGAGTGCATGCTTTCTCTCGGGAGGTGGCGGTGTTCCTCTCCGCTGGAAAGTGAGATACGTCAACGGCCAACATCAGTTTGCTGTTTTTCCCTTCGGTTATCTCCTCCAATGGGGCACCGCTCCAGAGGGGACGAGTTCTAAGTTCTCGACATGCGTGGTAGTGTAATATAGTACATGTAAGTACGTGTGTATAAGAGAGAGAAACGAAAAGGAAAGAAATATCGCGCGCGGGCCGTGGCCCGTTTGTTAGGGCACTGCTCCGGCATTCGTCTGGTGTTGATCGAAAAAAAAACCACGGAAAACTAACCGATAAGAACAGCCGGCGCTAGAATTCTTCTCCAGACAGCCAGCAGCGGCTGTATTGGATCTAGCTACATAGTAGGTAGTGTCGAAAACCAGCACCGGGAGAGGTGGCTCAGTGCATCAACTGATGTCACTGCAGTGCCTCTGACCGGGAGATCCTAGGTTCGAGTCCGGACAGTGGCAACATTTTCGACATTAGCTTTTCAGCTACTTCGCATTCAGTCTTCGTCTGGACGAGTTCTAAGTTCCCGACATTTGTGGTAGTAACGACTTACTTAGATCATTCAAAGATCCCGCGCGGTCCGCTTGTTACTGCCCCGGCATTCGCCTAGTGTTGTTCGGAGAAACTATTGAGGAGAATTCTAGCGGCTGGCTGCTCTGTTCGGTAGTTTTCCATGGCTTTTCCGATCAACACTAGGCGAATACTGGAGCAGTACCCAAAAAAATGGGCCACTGACCACGCGCGATCTTTCCTTCCTCTTCCTTGACCTAACCTCACCCCTTACACAGACACTTCCACAAACATGCAATACACTGTCACACATGCCGAGAGACCAGTCGGAAGGTTAGACTTTGTCCCGGCTGGGGCGGTGCCTCGCTGATGGGAGGTACCTGGCTGAGTAAAACACCGCTAGCCGACGGTAGGTCGGCGCCGGACCTCGCCATCCAGGAGCGTAAGATCACCGCCATTTGCCGATGAAAAAACACACACTAAACTTACGGGACTAATGAACCTAGTAGTTGACGTGTCCGGAATCACTAACAACCACCCATCGAAAACCCGACACGGTTGGGACTCCAACCGCAGCACGTCCCGGGCAACGCCCCCACAGCGAACCTGTGCGAGTGAGAGGAGCGCGGAGGTCGCCCGGGGTGAAGGCAGTCGGCGCTCCGGCGGTGCGGTGACGCGCGGCGCCGGAGGGGACAGGCTCCGTGCGGCGGTGGTCGCGGGGGCGGCGGGGGCGGTGCGACGCGCGTCGCTGCGGGGGCGGAGCGGGGGGGCGTGGCAGCTCCTGTGCGGCGCTGAGCGCCGGGCCGCGCGCGCGTCGCCCACCGCCGCCGCCGCCGCCGCCTGCGCGCACCGCCGCAGCGCAGCCACCGCCGCCGCCGCCGCCACGGCCGCCTGCGGTTTCTTGGTGCGGTCGCGGCGGGGGCCGGGGCCCGGGCCGACGCCGCCTCCTCGCGCGCCTGGGCGCCGCGCACCCAGGGGCGAGCGCAACCGACCGCGCGGCGTCGCGCGTCCGCCCTCGCCCGCGCCCGCCCGCCCCCCGCCCGCGTCGCCCGCGCCACCAAAGCTCCAGCGCTGCCTGCCTCCCTGCCAGCCTACCAGCCGCCCCGCGCACGGCTCGCAACGGAACGTCAGAGTACCTACAGGAAGTAGCGCTGACTTTAACGTATGTTCGCCCTAGGCTGTCCAATGTTTTAGAGCCCTTTTAATTTGATTTTTAAACATTAAAGCTATTTATAATATTTTGAATAAAAAATGGTTGTACCGACGCAAATATTGTGTACATAGAAACACGTATACGTGATTATACGTATACGTGCAAATAATTCTCACCACGATATTGATTTAATAATTACACAATATTTTTGTATTCATTTCATACGTACACATCAATACATATATTTGATTAATTAACACTTTCTTTTGTTACAAATATGGAAAGAAATGATTCTATAAAAAACATTCAAGAGTTCGCCTTATGAAATTTTGAATCCGCTGAAATTCGTTTGACTCGAAACATGACGCACCACAGGCTGCAGCCTACTCAGCCTGTTCGGTAATCTAACACTGTTGCAAGGTGAACGGCCGCCGCCATTTCCTTTCGCCTAGCATAGAAGGATTTTCCTAAGACTAAGTCAAAGTGACAGTTTGCTAAACAAGTGAACATCACATGTCATTCAGAGAAGTATCCCTCCGCCGCGACAGCTGTTCAGCTACGCCCCTTCGAAAAGTGTTCATGCCTCCTGTGAAAACATCTCTATTCAGAAGTCTAAGAGTTTCGCTGAGGTATATGCACGTACGCGAGTCCGGGAAATATTTAGATTTAATTACGTATGTGTAAAATCTCTTAATATTCTCTCACAATCAGTAAAATAAAACTGCTCTCTATCACAGCTTGCCGCACAGCACAATAGCTGGAAACACGTGCACCGGTACGCATCTCACATTCCAGTCTTGGTTTTAAAATAAACACAATAAAGTAAATTCAATGTAATGTTTATAGAAAAATATTTTTATGGAAGAGCACATAACTCTGCACTTTCTAATTTTTATTATTTCTCGTGGGGCACTATACTTTCGACGGACGAGGACATCACAAAAGAAAGCGGCGAAGCCATTTACAAGTTCACCAACTGCAAACGAACGAATGCAGGAGGGGGGTCTAATGGACCCAAAGACACAACGACCACAGAAACTTCAGTTATGTTGCCAGAACTAACTCTCACTTTGGCTCATTCTTAGGAAAATCCTTCTATAGCGCAAGCTGAACGTCCACCGTTGAGGAGAAATCATCACTAGGGGACGGATTTTGATGACCTAGAACATCGCCAAAAATGATCAATAAACTGCTTTAAAATGTTTTTAAAATGTCCTGAAACCTAAGGAAAATGAAGTACAAAATGTGTTCAAAACCAGTTCGGATGAACAACTCACGCTGTTGGATACGTTACTGATGTGATCAAGGCTTTTTCTAATCGTTCAAGTGACCTCAGCTTTCAAATTTTTTGTTTGGACCGTTCTTTACTAGAAGATCTTTGTCTTTAGAAATAGTCTGAACTGCCAATAGCGCTGATAGGTGTCACAGGAACTTTAGATTACATACTCGCAATGGCTGATATTACAACTTCTGAGGGAAGAAATCCAATAGGCTACCAGTTATAAGTACTCAGGAATTTTGTGGAGAACATTTGTTGCAACTCGTAAATATTATTTGAAGAAAGTAGCATTAAAATATTAAAATCGATGAAATTAGCAAAAAATGCATTAAAAATGACCTATGAAAATAAATGATTTCGTTTTGTCATTGTCATCATGTACTAGTCAATTTTCTAAAATCTTTAGCCCGTAGTAGCTTTTTGGTTTTGACCCACTCCCTTCTTCGCTACCATCTCATGCCGCATAAAGCTCACTTTTTTTAAACATTTTTCTGCTTTTCGGCTCACTGAACTGAAATTTTACTTAAAAATATTAATGATGCGCAAGAAACGCCTCTATTTTCAAATTTCCGTTAAAAAATTACAAAACGTTTTTGAGAAAATGTTTTTGAACTTTTCTGAAAATGTGCATTTTTTAGCTCATTTTCACTGTGGAGATTAAATTTCATTTAAAAGATAATCAGTATCATCAATATAGGGAGGAATTTTAGGAACACGCCAAATATATTTCAAACGTTTGCAATTTTCGAAATTTCGAGTCATTAGTAAATATTGGACTAATTTGGATTAATTAAAATTGGATTAACTAACACAATTCTCAGTATATTTCACTCTATTCTTTCAATGAATTTAATGTTAGAGCTATTTCTGAGAAAATTTTCAAAATGGCCCATGGGGTAAAATACCTTCAAAATATTTTTAAAAAATATTTTGAAAAATCGCCGATTTTTGCTTCGGGCCAGATAGACCACAGAATATTAATTTTGGAAAAAAATCATTCGAGTATTTACGGCACAAATATTTTTCAAGAAAACTTTGAAAAGGTTGAGTCTAATGTAAAGTACCCCTAAAAATCAAAATATCCATTTTAAACTCACAAGACCTCGAATTCGTCCAGATTGACCGAGGAATATCAATTTGCCGAAAATTGTCTGAACTGAGGTTTGAGTTTAGGAGCTAAGGTTGACAGCACACAGAGAGGCGATCGGACTGACATATGTTTTGTCAATTTTGCGCTATGAAATACTTACAAACATGGATTCTAACTATACAACATTTTAGAGAAGTAATTCATTATAAGAGGAGCAATTAATCACAACGCATATTGTCCACTCGTGAAAAAAATTAAGTTCTGTAGGAAATCGTGTAGTTTTGATACGCTCTACACACTCCTGCCTTCAGATTTCTTAAAAAAAAACATTTTAATACATTAAATTACATGCGTTTTGAAGAAATCTGAAAGCAGATGCATGTCGAGCGTATTAAAACTACACGATTTCATATCAAACTTTTTTTTTCACCAGAGGACAATATGCGTTTTGATTAGTTGCTCCTCAAATACACGAACAAGGGTCGTTCGTTACTAGGTCATGGCAACAAACTGTTTCTCTTGACAAAATGCCGTTTACCCCTCGTAGTTTTACAATACTTTCTGAAAGTATACAATACTGACAATACAAGAAACGATTTCCGGAAATAGGAAGTTTTTAAAAATATGCAGTTGCACCTGAAAATTAAAGGACTTGCTCGCGTCATTCCATTATTACAACGACAACCGTCTCTCCCTCATCCTCCTCAATGTTACTTTCACGTCCTTACGTAAGTACTTCGTAAGAATAAAAAGTTATGTAATCGTGCGCTTGAAACGGTGCAATTTCGGCACAAAAGCTCTTATTGCCGGGCCCTGATAACGAAATAGTGAATAAATTCTTTTGCTTAATTTTGAAAAAATCCGGTAATACGTGACGTATGTCCATGTTTTGTGGGTCTTTGATACCGAGAAATCGATTGAAGGCAAAACGTCATTCCGTCTGCCTATCCGTGGTCGATGTTATGTCCTAAAACGTTCAGCCAATTTTCTTCAAATTGATGTTCCCAACTCGATCTGAATGAACTCAAGGCTTTGGGATTTTCAAACAAATATTTAATTTTTCAAGTTACATAACATGAAGCCTCAAAAATTATGTTCAAAATTTTCTCAAAAATTGTACCAATTTGTTTTTATCAAACGTTGTCCTCAAGTAGCATAAATACTCTTAAATTCGTGCAGTTCTAATGTTCGTTAAAATTCCAGTTTTTTTGTAAAAATTGCAAAACTGCATTGTTTTTGTTTTCCTGCAACTATAATATTGAAGATAGAAATTTTTTCCTTAGTAAAATGTTTTCCTTAAAGACGAATCTTTAAACAAGTTCAAGTTCAATTTATTGAAAACAGTAGTTTTCGTGTAATTTGGTGCAAAATAAAGGCAACTTTTAAAACATTTAACATGTTTTTCTCAAAAACCGCTCAAAATTCTTTTCTCTATTTTTTTTCAAGGATACAAAAAGGGATGCTTTAAAGAATGTTGGGAATCTCATTTAGGTCGAACTCTCTGAATTTTAGAAAATTGAAAATTCAGAAATGATGTGAGAAAGAATGTGCTATTGTAGAACCACTAGTTGTTTTTTGTTTGTTTTGTTTTTTAAAGATTATTGGATCTCTTCAGTTGTCCAGGACAAACATTCGTATAGTTTGCGTTGAGTCAATCTCCATGCATTTCCCTAATGCAAGGTCTCTTCCATCCCTCGCCGTAAGGTCCACCCCTCGCGCGTCAGCGCTCCCAGCCAGCGCACTCGCGATGAAACGGCCAAACGGCAAACTAACGTTTACGTCAAATTACCATA
The DNA here is from genome assembly GCA_011170035.1 of Teleogryllus occipitalis. Classification (NCBI taxonomy): domain Eukaryota; kingdom Metazoa; phylum Arthropoda; class Insecta; order Orthoptera; family Gryllidae; genus Teleogryllus; species Teleogryllus occipitalis. The sequence goes on along the minus strand of BLKR01001120.1, from coordinate 315,906 downwards.
GGGAACGAACCTCTGCTAACAAGCGGAACAACCGACAACAGACTTCGCCTAATACGGCAGCGTAATTGAACACACTGCGAGTACAGCCATTGTTCAGAGTACCTCATGCATGAGAGTGGAAGTCACATTTATTACCGGATATAAAGGGTCAGAATGGAAATGAATATGATAATTAACATGGAAAATGTATTTTAATTATTTATTTCCTGAATGTGGAGGACTTTGAATCATCAGATTACTGCGTTGTTTCATTTATAGTCATTGCACATAATGATTATTTTAAAAATTTTTAATTCCTATCGATGAAACGTTATTTCGAAGCAGGATCATTTTTGCTATGGAAAAACACAAGGAGTGTGATATATCACCACGCCAGTTACATTTTTATCGCATTATATGTTGCAGTACCATCGATCAATGCCACACTTCCAACATGAATGCACACTAGTAAACGAGACACTGCTTTGAAATAAGGTGTTTGTTAATTTTATTTTACTTTCAGGCCGATTCTTATTTTCATACATAGATCTACGGTAACAAGGGTTAAGGGCCACTTCCAAAACACTGCCAGTGTATTTGAGCGCAGTGCCACGAAAGAAATGTCAAGGCTGATATTTTATGAAGCTGTTTCCAACAAGTTTCAGTTGTCCATACCCTCCTACCGAGTGTCTCCGATTGGACTGTGGACAAGGGCTGCTCACATTGTGAAGGGTTCCAGTGTCGTTTGTATGAAGTGTTCACGAGTCGTAACTACCTATTCAAATGCGATGTCCCACAATGTCCCGATGAAAAGTGGCTTTGATGTCCTCGACAACCCGGAATCGTAGATATTTAATTTAATTAACCAAACTGCGACATACATTGCTAGCAGTCAGAATCCCACCTATTTGTCTCCGTCATTAACAAATAAATTAATTCACCAAAGAACTTAAAACAAACGGAAAAAGTAAATTCATCGCTGACTTCAGAACTAACCAAATAAAAAACTGTGAGAAAAGACTTTTAGAGTTTCAAAAATTCGAAAGGAATTTCTACTCATACTCTACTAATCCTTTGAAAACTAACACTACATTCAATCGTCCAAAAAATCACATCAAAAATGTTTCTAAACATCATCTCAATGCAGCATAAACTAAATAAATACCTCCCGTTATGTACTATATCATTTAAATTCCTGTCCCTTATAATACTCATTTTTTATTCTCAGTTCAAAAATGCCCATTACCTAATATGATTTACAATTTGATTTGTGTTTTAGGGGATATCAAATGTTAGGACCCAAGGGTAGTGCATATTTTATCACGGAAGGTGGCGGGGATCTCCCACTAGATGGTGAGATGTGGCTTCGACCTACTTATAGGCTAGCGAGGTTTCTCCAACCAGACATCCCCCACCAGCGGGGCACCGCTCCAGCCGGGACAAGCCCTAATCTCTCGACAAGTCTCCCGACGTATGGTCGTATAATGCGTGTAAATTGAAATGAATGTAAGTTAGGAGTAAGGATACGAGAAGGAAGAAAGGGGAAAGATCGCGCGCGACCCCCAGCCCGTTTGTTAGGGTTCTGCTCCGGCATTCGCCTGATATTGATCGGAAAAAACACGGAAAACTACCGATTCGAGCAAATGACCGCTAGAATTCACCTCCAGACAGTGGTTGAATTCCACCTCGCTGACAAGCTAGTGTCTAAAATCCTACCACCGCCGACCTACCACTGACCTCCCGGTCAGAGGCATGGCGTCAGTTTATGCTCTTAAGTCTCTTAAGACAGACTCAACACCTAAATATTGCATTCACATTGAAGGTACGCTAACTTGAAAACAAATGTAGGAAATATAGTACAAAGGTCTATAAAATACTTTTCATTTTTAAATAAACTAAAGAAGTTATCTTACAATTACTACAGATTATATTGCAATGTTTTCGCTATCTGCCATTATTATGTTCTGATATCCAAAGCTTCATTTAGCGTTTGAAAATATTCGAAGACGCATTATTTATTCAATGTATATCATTCACTGGCAGAAGTATTTTTTTAAATATGTTTTTTTGACATAATTAGAATTAAATACTACCAATCTTATAAATATCCCGACCCAAGGATTCACTTAAGGCCGGAAAGGAAATAATTAAAGAAATTTACGTTTCCCCTTTGCATTTGTCTTGAAAGAAAAAAGGCATGTTTTTTCTTGTTCAGATGCACTAAAACGAACTGCCTATAAACAGTGCCAATCGATTTACCTCATTCAGAGGAATCCATTTCGCTATTGGTCATCTCTGCAGGTGCTGTAAGGAACAAAACAAAGTCTTAGTAGCCTAAAAATCACAAACATTTTTGATGCCTCATTTGACTCAATTGGTGTATTCATTGGTTGATTAGCGCTTCTAGTAGCGTCAACAGCTACGGCCAGTAGTCCCTAAGTGTTGTGCAGGTATTTTCCTCGAGAGGTTGCGGTGATCTTCCCCCATTGCATGATGAGAACCGACGCCGACCTACCGTCGGCCTAACGTGGTTTCCCACAATCAAGCATCTCCCACCAGCGGGTCATGGCACCAGCCGGGACAATGTAAATAGTGGGTGTAAGTAACAGATAAGGATACAACAAAGAAGAGGAAGGAAAGATAGCGCGCGGAAAGAAATATTATTATTATTATTATTATTATTATTATTATTATTATTATTATTATTATTATCATTTTTATTCCTATTATTTTTTCATCTTTCAACTATTAATAGTTAATTTGTTGGGAAGGGATTCTGAAACTCAAGAAAGCGTGCGCAGATGATTTTCCCCCATACGTCACATACAGTTTTTGGCTAAATAAATAAATATATAAATTTTATCCCTGTTCTTATCGCTGTAACCATGTCGCAACAATTAACTTCTGGAATATACCTTGTCGCATTGTTACGCAAATTCCAATTAAGCTTTCCGAATTGCTTCAAAGAAAATACATCCTTTTCCTTGAGAAAACAAATTATAGAATAGAGTAAAAACAAAATTAATACTGCGATTCTCAATAGTAAATTATAATTAAATTTAAACATTTTTCATATCTTATAGATCGTAACGTAACAGCCTCCGTGAAGGGATCTGATAGACCCCACCCTCGATTTTAAAAATTAAAACATCTGGCGCGGCGCAGGCCTTCGGCGTGGAACCTGCTCGTCCCGGCCAGGCCACCCTCTCCCCCGCCACTCCGACCGTCTCGACAGAGCGCGGGCGAATAGTTCATGACCCCTTCTCAAGGACCGCCACGTGCCCATGCCGCATCGAGGCGCCACCAAATTCACTCTGTAGAGTCAAAAGACAACTGTCTTGTTTTTTTAAAGGTCGATTCACTCCGCCCAATGCCTGCGGACACAAAATGTCTCCTTCACTAAAAATCATTCAAAAGACGCAACTTATGCGGGAGGGGTCGTATTCAAACGCGCAGTTAGCAAGGCAACAGTATCTCTTTACATTTGTGCACGCGTGATGCTCCTAAGTCACAGATTTTTTATTAACATCCGTGCGAAAGGGAGACCGTTCGACCCTCGCATAAAATTGCAGGAGCAATTCGTAACACCAACATGCGCGTCAGCCATATGGATCTTTTGGCAAAAGAATAATTTCAAAAATTGCTGCATATGCAGTGGTAAACGCCGTGAGGCTGCAGCAGCATCGCATTCCACTAACAGCGAGGACGAAGGGTGTACACCCCGCCCCGCGCGGGGCCGTGCATTAACCTTCGCAGCGAAAATGAAACGGCAATATTTTTTGTCGCAAGAGCTAGTGCATCATTGGTGCGAGGGTCGCCCCACCACCGCTTCCGATAGCTGATTTTAACCAATCAAGGTGAGGCACTCGGATCAGAAGAGGGCATTAATTGATAGATCTATTTTAGGTTCATTCGGTATTATAAATAACGATATGAAATAACACCGAAGATTTAGAACTCAAATATAATAAGGGGCAATTCGGACTTTATAAATGGTCATTTTAATTTGTTTTTGTTATGTGAGAAATATAGAGTCAATTTAAAATCCTTCTGCAGGTTGAAATTCTTTCAAAACATTCATTTTAATTGGTCTGGGGAAATGAGCACTTACACAGGGTGTATGTAGGGTTGTTTAGTAACTTCAGCGTTGCACTCAGGTGTGTCGGACCAAGAATTCATTGCTATGGACAATTTACATTTTTTTTGAATTACCAAGTCTATTAGCTAATTTTAGTGGATGAACTATAGAATTATTTCGAATCGCTTCCTGCGTATTGTTAACTTTGTTTGAGAGGTTATTGAACATATTTAAAACAGGAACGTATTAGCACGGAATATTGACTGAAAGATGAATCACAAATGTTGTATGTCCATAATGATAATCATTCAATTCTGATATAAATAGTCTACGGATGTATAAGCAATCGGGAATAAATGAGCGTATTGAGTTGAATCTGAAAACACATTACGTTTTTCTTGGTGAAATCAATCAAGCCATCCAGAACGTTCTCATTTTCTCATGAAGCACAGCATACTCTTCAGTAACGACTGCCAATTAAAACGAAGCTTTGCAGTAGAGAAAAGTGCTTAGACACAGTGTGTGTAATTTAAAATGCTGGAAGGACGCGTCGAAGAGGTGCCATTGAAAGTTGCAGTTATGAATCGCAGTGTGAGGAAAAGTGGCAGTGGCGAAAAGGGGAAAACTCTTAAATCGAGAAAGGAAGGCGCAGAAACAAAAACAAGGCGAGTACAATGTAAACTTTATAAGTTGATTTGAGGCAAAGAAAATTAACTTCAGGAGTTGCGGGAGAAGAGAGATATGAAACGAACTCTCAAGATATAGCTCCGATATTTTCTACCAGTTGTAATGAAAAGTAACCAGTAGTGGTTTTTATGAATTTCAACTGAAAAGATAAGTTGAAAAAAATAATTCGGCTGAAGGAGAAAACGATGGATGAAAAGAAATATACTCCGATTAAAAATACGCGCATGACATCTGTAAGGGTGTCGGGAAACAGTGGACTTCAATAGATCACCCGATACATTCCCAAGATACTCAGTCTTTTCAACTTCCATGGTTTGATGAATAGGAAGGTGCATGGCATCCCATGAACCGTTCAAACCCCTGAGTTTGTATGGTAACAAATACATACAAAATTACACAGTTCACACAAACCAATTAAGTGTATTGAACAAATTTTCAGTACAACGTAAGATTGAATACAGCACAGCCGTGTGCCTGAGCACGTGGCATAGGAGAAAAACATATGTTAAAAACTGTTGATTACAGAATCCAGTCGTGCATCACGCAGCAATCTAAGGCACCACTCACACATTAGATGTGCATATGACACTGAACTATGGTATCACAAAATGAACCGTAGCCGCGAAAAGATTGTAAAACAAACAGCGTCTTACAAAATCGCCATGCCTCTCTCTCACAGCTACATTGCAACTGAGTTCGGCGTAGCCGATACTCAATGATCACTTGGCGGCACTGTTTCAGAATATAGCCACCAGGATCGCTGGTTGACTTACATATAATGACTTATACAGTCGTTACCAAGCTGCAAGGCGTATCAGACATTCAAAGAGTATTAGTTGCGTGAACAACATCACTCAAAGATCTACAATTCAATGAAGTTATGCACAAAACATCCAAGCCATGAGAATCAACATGGTTGACAAATGGCTTAGAACGTTGGCACTTATCTTAAAACCTCGAGCAGCAAGGATGTACGCCGTAAACGAGATATGTCTCACTATGAAATACATGAAGCCTAAATCCCTGCCAGACGATGTGTAAGATATTATGTTCTAGAGGAGAAAGAATACCGCCGTCTTCTGTTGATTGCTTATAAAATAATCCGGGCGCGTCAACTGTAGATATCATTATTACCGTAAGCGTAGTACATGTTTTCCTCTGGATTAAGCGATGACTTTGTCCCGCTGAATAGCGAGATCCGGCGCCGACCTACCGTCGGCTAGCGGAGTTTTCCTTAACAAGGTACAACTCAGCGGGGCGCCGCCCAAGTCGGGACAAGCTCTAAGCTCCCGACCGGTCTCCCGGCATGTGTGGTAGTGTAGTGCATTAAGTGTAAGTATGTCTAAGGGGTAGAATATGACAAGAAAGAAGAAGGAAAGATCACGAGTGGCCCGTGGTCCGTTTGGTAGTATATTTTTCCAGAATTCTCTTGGTATTGATCGGAGAAACGACGAAAAACTACCGATCAGAGCAAGTGGCGGCTAGAGTTCTCTTTCAGACAGCGACAGAACGTGATCTAGCTATCTGGCTAGTGTCGAAAGTTCTGCCACCATCGGGACTCGAACCCCAGGACCTGCCGTTCAGAGCTCTGCAGTGACATCATTTGATGCCCTGAGCCACCTCCCCCGGTACATCATCCGTCGATTGCATGAACTTCTTTTCGGTACAGAACCATAATAGTGGGCGTGTCCGGAAAGAATCAACTGAGTGAACGGGACTTGCCGCTGTTACGAAGCGCTGAGGCGGCGCGGGGGCGGCGCGGGGGCGGCGCGGGGGCGGTGCGGGGGCGGAGCCTGTCCCTAGGGCCGCCGCTCCAGGGCAACGTGCTGGGCCGTGCGCGGCCGTGGGCAGCCTCGTGTCCGGGGCACACGCACACGAGCGGAGGCTGTAATTGCGCCCTTTGAAGGGATTAGCGGTGGCTGGTGAAAAGCAGCCGTTGTACGCCGCTACCCATCGCTGAAAATGCACCGCCCGCCCGCCACGCCCTCCCCGCTGCACTCACGCCAGGGCATAGAGGCGCAGTCATTCATACGTCACGTTACAAGATCGAGCCAAGGGGAAAGAACAGCCGGCGGCGATCGCCACTCGATCCGCCAATGATATCAGACAGAATGGAGGTCAAGGAGGAAACACGTGCACCCTAGCAACCACCTCGACTGTATTTCTATCTTTGCTTGATCTTAATTATGTCCGTGCTCTTTACTTAATGTTTATCTTTTAAAATTTAGGGGTTTTCGTTTAAAAAGGAATTATTTTAGCTTTCGTTTAAAAAGAAAAGCTTTCTACTCAAGCAAATTTCGTGATATTTGCTTTAAATGAAAGGTAGTAGGCATCAGACATGTTATTGCTTGCTCTTGTTAATCCGGAAAAAATTATTAACGCTACAATTTTCGAATAGAAAGGTATTCGTAAACTATTTCCGAAAGTTAGAACAAAGTATTTTGTTAATTATATTGATTACGGAGACATTTACCTTCGCTCAGGCACTCCTTATAGAGATAAGACATGTACTTTTATGAAAGAAATTAGATCAATAATATTTGCACTTGGAGCAAAACTATTGAGTTTTCTTTTACCTTCAAAATCGTGACAGCGCCATCTTCACCGCATTTGTTCAATTAAAGAAGTTAATGTTGACTTTTTGAGTGTAATACCACTTGGAATGTTGCTTGATCCTGTGCAGCAGGTTAACCTTATCTCTAACTTCAAGATTCAATTTTTTTAAATAGTCGCATATAAACTTTAAAGTTATTGATGAAATTGGAACTGACGTAACAAAGAGACATTGGTAATAATGTAATTTTCGAAGTATCGAGTTTGTAGAGCAACTGTAACTAGAACACATTTCAACCATGATGAATTCCTTACACTTCACTATTGTATTTTTAGTGTACATTAGCGATATCACCTTCCGTTTCCTACAAATCATTTCACAATTATTATTACCTAATTAAATCTTAGTCTACGTATTCGATTCCGGTCCCGAAATAAATCGACATTCCTTTTGCATCCTCTTCGTGACAATGATTCCAGTCTATTAAAATACCATTATGATTTTATATTTTACGTAATTTTAATGATTCAGATCTACTTATTTTCTATTTAATTAGTTAAATTCACTCCGTTATTTCATATTTCCCTCCCATAATTCTCTCTATAAGACAACATGTAGCACCATTCAACTGTTCTCAAATTTCCCTCGTCAACACGATCCTTTCGATCCAGGTGAGTTCTGCAGTGTACAACGAACTCCGTATCGAAGGCAATAACAAGCAATAGCTTATTAATAAAAAATAAAAAAACAGTTTTGGTATCAAGGACCCATGAAACGAGTTTTCTTTCAAACAAACGTAGGTTATTATCCTACAGCGTTACATACACGAAGTATAGGTGAAAGTAAACGTACGTACATTGCATACACGAAGTAGACATGAAATTAAAAGGGATCTTCACAAAACCGAACCGCACACCACGAAGTGGAGCGTTTCCGAGCGCGCGCGCGCGCGCACGCGAGGCTGGCACGGCGAGGTGTAGCGGCTATCGTACGGCGATCGCGTCGAGGAGCCACACACGCGAGCGCGTCGACTGGCGACTTGTCCCGCGGGTGGCCCAGTTGACAGGATGGCGCGCTCGGTGATGGTGTTGGCGCTGTGGCTGGCGCGAGCGGCGGCCGGCGGCGGCGAAGCACCGGAGCACGTGCCGGTCACACGAGAGAAGTTCGCGGACATGCGCGCAGCCAGAGCGCCAAGGGATGTTGCACCGTTGGGCGTTCCTGCGGCGCACAGTGCGATGCAAGAAAGAGACTTGCAGGCAGACGACTTGTACTCTTCCCTTTTAAGAGACAGGATAAGCACGAAAACTGATGTACAGACGGAGAGATTTAAAGTAAATGAGTTTCATTCGTATATTTGGCGTCAGGGTGTTTTCTCTCGCGAGGGCTGGAGAGCGAATGAATTGCAGACAAAGAAAAATCAAATTGCGAGTCGAATTCTTAAGGTAAAATCACGTGATAGTAATATGAAACCAGAAATGAGATTCCCAGAAAATAATATTGTTATTAAACAGGTTCATGAACATGAATTCAGTAATTCGCAGTTTCTAAAGACTTCAGAGAGAAAGCAAATTCACACAGATGTTTCAGATGAAATCACGCTACCAGACGACTTCTTAGAAGAAAAAGTACTGGAGTTATTGCCAGAAAACGAAGGTGTAAAGGTAGTGGACGATCGACATGTGTTTAATGTGAATCAGTTAAAATGCCTACATACAGGGAGTTTGTGGATGGTTTGTTTGCAAAGTTATAATATCTTGTTACAGAGTGAGGTACGAAAGTCAGACACTTTTGACAAGTTGCTGGTAGGCGATAACCGCGAGGAGAAGAATTTATTTTTTTCGACACCATTTACAAGCAAAGCCAGTGAGAACTTTGAATTTAAGTTGACAGTGCCAGTGAATTTTCAAAGATATTCGTCTAAAGATGAGGAGGTGCACGGCAACACTGACACAACAGGACAATTGATCGACAAATTATGCAAACACCTGCGATGCGGACATGTTGTTCTCTTGCATGCTGAATTACCAGGTATGTTAATATGTTGTTTCAGTTAGGGAGGTTCTAGAGTTTGAGTCCCGACGTGCCAGTTTTTTCGACACTAGCTAGATAGTTAGGTCGAATTCAGCCGCTTGTCTGGAGAAGAATTGTGGCGACCGCCTGCTCTTATTGGTAGTTTCCTGTGGATTCCCCCATCAACACCAGGTGAATGTCGGATCATTACCCTAACAAACGGGCCACAGACTGCGCGCGATCTTACCTTCCCATTCTTTTTTTTCCGTCGTCACCCCTCACACATACTTAACATGCACTTCACCACCACACATGCCAGGAGACCAGTCTGGACCGCCTGGGAATGTGCCCTATTGGTGGGAGATACCTGGTTGATGGAAAAACCCGCTAGCCGACAGGTAAGACGACGCCGAATCTCGCATCCAGCGTGGGAAAATCACGCCATCTCCCGCGAACACGCACTATGCTTACGAGACTAATGACCTAAGCAGTTGACACACTGGGAATCACTGTTCAATCAATTAAGAAAGAAGATTTAAAGAAAATGAGACGCACAATATTTGCGAGTTCTATCTTTAGTCAAACAAGAAACGAGATCTGATGTGACATGAGTTCATTGAAACAACAATAGGTAGACACATTAGTAGTAGTTCGCGTAATGACTACTAGACATCAGGCGACTTTATAAACTTTATAAATCCGATAAGAAGTCTCTGGGACCGTTGAATTTGACAAGGATATGCTGTCCGAATGCTTATGTTTGTACGTATGTTTGCCATTGATATGAACTAGCACGACAGATTCAGGAACGCGAGAATTTTATGTCTAATTTGTATTTTCTCGCTACTGCTTACGTAGTCTAGAGAATGTATTGTAATGCTGCGGGAATAAACGGCGAATTTTTCTCAGAAAAAGTCTTATTGTCAAGCCTTGGTAATGGGTAATGGGTCAATCTTGTCTCTATCTACAGTATAATCACTTCCTCAAACACGTTGTATAGTCAGAATTCATGTTTTGTGGGTTCTTAATACCGAAAAATCGATTGACGGCAAAACATCTTTTCGTGTCTGTGAACACCGCTAGCAACCAAACTGTCAAAATGTTAAAAGTTCACATTTTTTCGGCATCTTCCTAGTTTCAACAACTACAATAATATAAAGATATTTTTTCTTAATACAATGTATTCATCAGAAATGTATTCATATAAATTGAGGTTCAATTTTTCAAAATATGAGTATTCTTTGTGAGTAATTGACACATAGGCAATCTTTAAATTTTAAACAATTATTGTCTGAAAAACGCCTCCAATCGCCTCAAATCCAGTTTCCGATATAGCAATCGAAATTGAAAATATCTTGATTTTGGTGTTTCTTATAGTATGATATATTGTTGATATTTGTGAAAATTTTGAATCAGGAGCAAAATGAGACACTTTTCTTTTATCAAAATCGAGATATTAGTCATGTTGGAATAGCATACATTGATAAAAAGCAGCAAGTCTTGCTGTAGTTGGTATGGCTTGTACTGCGGTTTTTACCGAGCTGCGTTTGACATTTGATCAGCTGTTACGGTGCCGTCCAATCGGGACCTCACACATGACGTCACAATGCTGGCGTTGAGCTTTCCGATTTGTTGAGACCGAAACAGCTGATTCACATCAAACGCAAATTTGTAAAAACAGCAATATATCTTGTTACTGATACAAGCCCTTCACAACTTTACGGAAATCTTACACCTTAAACACGACATAATTATTAGCCTTACATTTGAAAAGTCGAAGTAACAACGATAAATTAAAATTTAGGCTTTTTTTCTCATCCAAAAGAATTTGTAGAATCGGCGTGACTCATTGTAGGAAGTGCCTTCCATCACATTTCGTGGCGGCAGGCAGGACTCCATTACATGATTGCGTTAAAGTGAAAAATAGGGTTTTAAAGCACCGAGAACATCTTGGCGTGTCTTGCGCCTATTCTATTTCAAGAGATAAGGCAGAAAATTATTCAATGATTTTCTTGATGTAATACGCAAGAAATAGAAAAAGAATTTGTGTTTCATTTGTCCGTAGTCCGTAAGTATATATGCAAGATAAAGGGAGTAATTTGTCATTTTTTACAAATTTATCAGCTATTTAATAATTTCAACTATTTTCATCTGGTCGGATATCATTTAATAATAGAAAATCCTCAAAAATTGTAACAATTTAAATTTTAGTTATTAAAACATTAAAATTTTAATATTATATCCTTCAATTAATTCGCTTTCAAGTTACGATTTATAAGTTAAATTTTCAGATGATTTGCAATATGAATACAAGCAAATGGTTATTCCAATGAACTTCTTGGGAAATATAATAATAAGGGCACACAAGATATGAATGAATTTTCTAAAACTCGAAAGAACTTGACGTACTTATCGAACTTCCACTCAAGGCTTCAGAGTTGTGTGTGACACGCACATTCGACATACATTCATTCATTTACCCATCCATCCATACCGACATCCCGATTGTCGGGTACAAATTTTGTGTATCACCTTGCTACCTGCACTATTCATAACAATCTTTGAAAGAGGTACCTTAATGAAGAAGTGTGTGTGTGGAGTAGGTTATTAGATCTTAACAATACCGTGTGTGTGTGTGTGTGTGTATGTATGTGTGTGTGGAGTTGAAAAACCTTAAACATTGATTTTATGATTAAAAATTCGAGATAGAATTGTTGAGGAGAATCCAATACTTTTCCTTCTTATATTACAATTAAATATAAATTTTATTATAATATAATTCGTGGATTATATTATAGAGAAAGCAGTGGAGGCACATACAATCCCCAACACACCTTAAGCTATTACCATTGTGCATAACTCGGAATTGATGTGTCCGAAGCTCTTAAAAGCAGGTTTTCTGTTTCGTTCCGTTTTATTATTTGGACCTCGCACTCCGTAGTTCGAGAATGTTCGAGTATGGAGTTCTAATAAGAGGCTATTTTCAGCTTCCAAAAATAATTGCAAAAAGGGCGGAATGTTCGCGCACGAAACTAGTCCTTTGATAAATGAAATCAACAGAATGTTTCCTAATTGAATCTGCTGCAAGGACCGTCGTTTACATTTGCCAAACATTTCATTTTCGGTGAATAGTGAAGTATCAAGTCCTGTTTCCGAATACGGTCCTCAGTTATTTGTTTAAAATTGTTCAATTTATTTAGAACTATCGGAGATATCATCTATACATCTCCATACTTCAAAGTTGAATTACACACATTCAGTAAATTATCTTAGAATGATATCTTCTTGGTTTCTTCACTCTAAGCGTAAACACACCGTTATTGCAACCGGTTATATAAATATTCACAATTCAAGCCTAATTTTTATATTTTGCTTAATACATAATATTTTACTGTCACAAATTTCTTTACAATTTCAATACATTTTTTAAAAACCAATGTATAATATTATTGATACTACATATGCAAAGAAAACAGCACTAATATTTCCGTCTTGGCATGAATTGCAATTTTTATTCTGTATGATGTCGTGTTTCTCTAATAGCGAAAGACGTTCCACGAGCAACTTTTGGATTGTAAATTTACCAAAAGGAAACCATTACATTGTTTTACTTGGGCATTACATTGTCGAGAAATTGATATAATTTTAGAAACAATGATCTAACGAATTATCCTGGCCACGAGTACAAATCAAATTTTTGAACATTGTAAGTAGGCTCTTTAATTAGATTTTTATCATAAAAGTACCTAGTATTCAAAAGCTAAACATACATTGATCCCAAAGATATTGAATTTAATAGGAAATATGTTTTGGATACAAATGGGAAATAATAATAATAATTTGTTGCATATTCTTTGAGTTTTCATTGTTATTGTGGGCGAATGTAATACATTGAAATCGTCGAAAAGATTTAGATAAATTGGAAGTTTTAAATAAGAATTGATAGAGCAGTAATATATCATGAACATTTCTTCTACATTGAAATTATTTATTCATCTAATCACTGAAAATGGCATATTATTAATAAATATTGCCTATGTAAATCTTAAATGCTCATTGCATTTTTTATTGCTAGTTAATTTTCATATTATGCACTTCAAGAAAGAAAACAAATTACTAGAAATTGTCATCAAGACCTTGCTTTTAAATAAATGGTTTTTAGGTTGTATTATAAGCAATCAATTCAATTTCTGGATGAAATTGGTGAAACATATCAAAAATCCTGAAATAATATCACTCTAAACACGTTATCCAGTAAGCTACATCAGCACTATCTCATTCAGTTGACAGTTTAAGAAGATTCTAAAACACCTGACATTGATTGATAAGTCCAAGGAATAACAGAGGACAGGAAACTACTTGCATGTGGTTCCAATCATAAATTCTGATAACTATCTCAACCCCGATCTTATGTCGACAGCATTAATACATTTCATCAAGACGATGTTTTCTCTTTCATGTATTCCCTCACAGTAGGTCGCAGGTAGAACTGCTCCTAATGAAGCAAGGTGAAATCTATGATAGTGCACACCCCATTTACATTACACGAGAAGGCGGTACAAATCGAAATCTCGTTCCAGGAGAGCAGCTAAAAACACCGCGTACAAATAATTACAGCACTGGAAGATTAATCGGCCCCGGAAAACATGGGGCGCGGTGCGAGGGGCAGACTAATCGAGTGCGCGGGAAGTGACCTTTGATCGATTGGGGAGCGCCCCCGCCTGCACCGGTCAGAAGGGCAATTAGCCCTCCCACGCGCGGGGGGGGGCGACTCTTCCGCACTAGAGTTCGAGAGGCGCGTTTGCAACTAAAAATGAAAGTGATGTTGCCCAATAATTAAATAAAATTATTTTTATGAGCAGTTTTACTTTCTCGTATACATACGTATATACGGGAATAATATACGTAGTATACAGAAAGTTATGTAATGCTGAGGAAAATCGATTTCGAGATTTCAATGGAGATACACGTTTTGGGGTCCCCTGATACCAAAACAGTGTTGTTGTTTTTTTTTCAAAACGTTCGATTGTCTGTCCGTCCGTCCATCCGTCCGTCCGTCTGTGAACACTACAAGAACCTAAACCATCCCCACGATCTTTTCCAAATTGAAGAATCCCTAGTCGATCTGGCTCTAGTTGAAACTTTGACATTTTGAAAAACATTCTTTAAAATTTGGGGATATTTTTCATGAAGGATCCCGGACATTTCCTAAATCTTCTCAAAAAAGTCTCCAAATTTCTCAAAAAAGTCTCCAACGTCCGTCCGTCAGATCGTCCTTGGTTGACGGTAGCGCCTAAAACGTACACCCGATTTTCTCCAAAATTTATATTCCCCAATCAAACTGGCTGATTACGGAATTAGAAAGCTTTACTACAAGAAAGTGTCTGCCATTCTGTAGCACTTCTAGTTTATTTTCCTTTCTCGCCCTTATGAATGAAAGAAGAGAAAGTATTGTAATCGTGCACCAAAAAACGGCGAATTTTCAACGGAAAAACTTTTATTGTCGGTCACTGGTATCGAAGAAGTGGATATATCCTGTTCCTGCAGATAGTAATTCCTCCAATAGTAATGCAGTCGGAATCCATGTTTTATGGGTCCTTTATACCGAAAAAATGATTGGAGCAAAACGTCCGTCCATCTGATGGTTGACGGTAGCGCCTAAAACATACACCCGATTTTCTCCAAAATTTATATTCTCCAATCAATTTGGCTGATGAAACAGTGTCTTAAATTTAAAACCAATATTTTAATTTTGACGGGTACTTTACATGAAGTCCTTAAGATATTTTCAAAAAATGCGTCGACGTTTTTTGAATAATTTTGTGATTGGATAGCACAAAGAACGCCTAAAGAATTGGTATAGGTCTGTATTTCGTTGAAATCCCTGATTTTTTGAAAATTTCAACAGTACAATTTTTATCACCTACAACTAAAATACTGAAGATAAGATATATTTTCTTTAATGAAATCCTTTTACTATTAATCAAGGACCCTAAAACACGTACACGAAATCACTTAAAATAACTTTAAATATATTTATATGTCAATTGCCGCGGCAAGATTAATTTCAAACTTTTCCTTATAAATACGTGTGAAGAAAACAATATGAAAAAGAGTAAGTTTTACAATGTGGCAAGTGATTAAAGATATTGGAATTATATATTAAATTACACAAAAAATACACGGTAGTACATATACGTTATTTTGTGTAGTTTAGATTTGTTTATTATTTTCAGTTATAAAATGAAGCTTGGAGGTGGGAACCCCAACAACAAAAAAGCTATAAATGTTTTTTAGTAAGAAATTGTTTTAGTGAATGTGGAAAACCGGGTATTTCCAGACGGGCAGAGAGGGTCAAGGCAGAGCGGGGTAGGTGGAAGGAGATACGTAGAAGTAGGGTCCGCCACGGGGCAGGAATAGATAGAATTCCAGTCTAATAAAGGATTATGATAAATACCCGGGCAACGCGGGTACTTCAGCAATTACAAAAATAATAATAGTAAACCAGATATGTCAAGGTCGTTGGCTGGGTAACTAGCTTACTAGAGCTCGCGGGCACAGCGTCCAAAGAAATTGGCGCGAGATTTAAAAGTAAGAGTTTTACAAATTCCTCCGGAGTAGCGGTATGTCACTAGATACCTGGCTAACAATAGACTTTGAGAGAAGTTATTTGACAGTTATTGTCACAAATGTATGTATATTCTCTTTTCTCTTTAAGGCAAATTGATTGATTGATTGATTGATTTTTTCGTGTTTACGGGCGCGTCAACTGCTTTGGTCATTAATCCCGTTAGTGTAGTGCATTTTTTCTCGGGAGATGGCGGTAATCTTCCCTCGCTGGATAGCGAGATCCGGCGCCGACCTACCGTCGGCTAGTGGAGTTTCCCCCTAACCAGGACTCTCCCACCACCAGCAGGGCACCGCCCCAGCCGGGACAAGCTTTAAGATCCCGACCGGTCTCCCGGTAATGTGATAGTGTAGTGCTTGTTAGTGTAAGTGTGTGTGTAAAAGGAGAGGATATGACAAGGAAGAGGAAGGAAAGATCGCGCGCGGTGTGTGGCCCGTTTGTTAATATACTGCTCCGGCATTCGCCTGGTGTTGATCGGAGAAACCACGGAAAACTACATCAGTTGATGCACTGAGCTACCGCTCCCGGTCTTTAAGGCAAAGAGATGGTAAATGAAAATGAAATAATACATCAGTCCGATTTCAAATACTCAATTGTGAGAAAAATTTAAAAAAAGTTGAATCAAAATAATCTTGATTTTGTAATCATGTTTACTTGAGTGATATAAAAGCATGAACATTCTACGTTCAGGTTAGAAGGTTGAACAGCAAATATTCTTCTGTTAAAAGCGCTGTCCATCCGTAAGCGAGAATTGTTCACTTACAGAGACGTCTTAATTTATTTCACATTATTTGCTATATACAATAAATAACTGACTGATTTAATAACACAACACAAAACAAAAGCAAAGAAAGAATTTGCTATTGAAATATATACCTGTTACTTCGCAAAGATGTTTATATAAGGGAGAATATAGTAAACATAAGAAAATAAACATCAAATAGTAACACGTAGTGAAGAATATAAACATAATACTATTCTCCGTTATTTGATACAAAACATCTGGTAACCAGTTACATATTTTCGTACGAAGCCACTATTCTCAAGTGGCGTGAGGCGCCTCTTCAGCTTGAAAATGAACACCCCTTTCTGGATTTTAAAGGGGGAAATGAGTGCGGAGTTAGGGGAAGTTGCCCGTCCCCGTACGAGCGCCAGGCTCCCCAGACGGCCAAGAAGTTCACGCGGGCGCGGTTTGACGTGCCTGATGTAGACAATTCAGACATTCAAGCTCTTAATACAGTACTTTATCTGCTGACCTTCGATTTATCTAAAAGGTGACGGTCAAGGTGGCCACACGCCAGCTCGCTGAGTTATTTTTTTGATGTAGAGTCGTAGGCTTCCGCGGCCGGAGTCGTTGAATTCTTGACTGTCCGGGATTAGCCGCGTCATGGTCGATGGAGCTGACGTTTCGGCCATCTTGCTGTGGCCTTCTTCAGAGCTATACTGCTTATTTTTTTGATGCTCGTTTCTTCCAGAAATCAATGCTTACCACAATACCATCCACTCACCTTGCAGTAACTTTGCAATGTCTGCTGTTCTTTGAATATCAATATAATACTTCGTTTAAAAAAATGAAATCTTTGCAAGCAAATCACAGCCATATATAAAAAGTGTCACGCGTTTAGTTTGTATCTATCACGCTCGTTGATATAAGATAGAGGCGACATTTATGTGGAGGAGTTGCGTGACTACCTGTAAAAATAAAGCGAAAAAACCTTGGTGAATCCTTTACATTCAGGTCAACAATGACGTTTGAGGCATTTGCAGGATTTTCCTAGAAACCTATTATATGCATTTAAGTATTCTTGTTGGTTTTTAGAATTTGTTACATTTTAAGGATTAAAACTACATATTTTACTCCATCAAAATCGAATTATCATTTGACGAAAAATGAGGTCTCAAATCTGCTCTGTTTTTTTTTCAAATCTCTCAATCTTAGTAATATCGATAATCGTCACTACATATAATAATTACGCTAGGGGCAGATGATGGATTTGTACCATTTGCAAAAGTTTGCTTGCGCCATCCGTCACGCGTGTGCTGCTGCGGGATACGGAATTATTCTTCGGTCATGCAGCAAAATGATTGAAGACAAAAAGTGGAAGTTGACAGATTATGATATAAAGAGAAAAGCTGTACATGCAACTCGCTACACACGTTAGATAAATTTATTTAAACTGCAATTGAGTGTGATCCGGTGGCAGTTAATTACTTAAATAAGGTAATAAATTTCATGCAAATAAGATAATAATGGTAATAATAATAATGCTAAAATAATAATAATAATAATAATAATAATAATAATAATAATAATAATAATAATATTAGAATGGTTGAATATCTTCCTGTATCATCGTAGATTGATCCTATTTGGTCCAATAAATTTGAAAAAGAACCATATTTCTACAAAATAATAATAATAATATAAAAACTGATGATTCATAAAACATTGAAATAAATGAAGAAAAAGAAAAGAAACGTCTATAATTCTATAATCTAAAGCCGCATAGAGTGTTTATACAATTAAGACCTCATTGCACTGGCACTACATTGCCTTCACTTTACTGCACTTCACTTCACTATAATACTTAAAACGTTTCCTTAATTTAACACATTTGCATAGCTTTGTACTGCAAGCCACGCTATCATCCTGCATAACTTGGAAACTATGCATCTTATTCGCTTAAAACCATGCTGGGACACATGTGTTTCTAATCCCGTAGGGTAATTCCATGTCATGAAATAAAGAAACTTGCTCTCATGATGTCAGCCCATTGGGTCTAGAAGAAGAGAACGGATATTTCCTCTTCTTAAGAGCTCGAGATTGAATCAATGTCGCCAAGATAGAAATTTATTTTCGAATATGTCCTGCACCTTCAATACTAAAACCAGAGATGTCTTTCTCAATACATTTTATCCTTCATTATGGAGAATGCGACGAAACAAAAAGTAAACAGTAAGTATTGGAGTAGTGGTCTCCTTAAAGAGCTGAGAATCTGTCTTTTGATTTTCACAATGAATTCAAGAGATGTTTTCTTAGTGCTGATCTTAAGTGGTAGAAAAGCTGAACCTCATAATCCTGTTCTTATGTTCATGTCTTGCATAAAATTGTCATTAATCGATATTATCACTCATCCACTAATTCAATTTCAGCGTGCATTCTTGCGGCTTGAAATTTTAAGATAGGTCCCAACTTTCCAAGCCTTTCTTATTTCAGCTAATTGAATCATTACAGATACTACAAGATGCCATGCACTTTTTTAAAATATGAGTAATTGTCGAGGAATAACAGTAAGAGGAGGAAAAGTTTCTGTATTTTCACTTGTTTTATTCTTCAGATCGTCCCAAATGTTATCTGAACTCTGGGATTTGTTCCACAAAATTTGTGTAAGAACGGTATACTCCCAGGTCACTCAGAAGACTGGGAAATGCAAGGCATTGCTTTATTGGGAACAGTTCACATTTTCGATAAAGTGTTGGAGGGGTACTGGCGATCCTTAGATCTGCTCCTTAGGAAGCTGTTGCGAGTAGATTTTATATTCAACCGAATCTTAACATCTTTAGTAGTTAATTAGAAAGACAATTATAATACAAATGATAATAATAATAATAATAATAATAATAATAATAATAATAATAATAATAATAATAATCATTGATCATGTCTCAGTCGAATTTTAGCAATGACCATATTCATAAAAAGGAACCGTACGGGCTGTAGTGACCTCCCCAAGTAGATCTGTAACGATCTGAAAGTCCCAAACAACAAACAACTTACCTAACCTGCTAATACTGTTATCTGAGATTTGGGGAACAAATATTTTCTACTTTCAGATGATGCTAGATGATGCTGATCTATCCAATCAGAAAATCAGAACTAAAGAGGAAGGTCTCAAACACAAGTAATTGAAATTAGACATTAACCGATTGTGTGACACAGGTCATACTGAGTTTGGGGATCTCTGGGATTTGTTCCTCCAAATGAATGTGATAACTTGTCCAAACGTCTGGATCATTGAAAATATTGGACAATGTAATACATTGCTTTATTAGTAACAGGCCAATATTGTGCAAACTATTGTAAAGATACCCTCAGACACTAATTTTAGTAGTTTGAGTAAGTTTACATTAAACTGACACCTAAAATAAACTATTAGGTTTGGCTTCCTTTTGAATTAAAGACAACCAATAACTTCACAGGTATTATTGTTAATTTATTTCATTTTTTAAAATATTATTATTTAAATTAAATTAATTTTTAACTAATCAATAATTAAATTAAATAAATATATTTAATTAATTATACGGTCACGCAAAGGTTTCAAGTGTCCAAGAGAAGGTTAGGATATATTTATGATAGTTAATTGTGATCTAATAAAATAAATATTAACTTGTATTTGATTAGAGAATTTCTCAGAGAATAGTAAATTACTTTCATCTACCTCAATATTAAAACATATTTAAGATGTTTTGGACATTTCTTTCCAGACTTTTCACATGTTGTTGAATACTTATGCTCAGTGCCGACATAACGTATTGATTTTACAATATTAAAAAAAATTGTTTAACAAGGGGCACTAAAGGGTTTATTAACTATTTTTTTTAAAATGCTGTTAATACTGATACTGAGTGCCGTCATAACGCATTAATGTTATAACATTTTTTAAAAAATAATGTAACAAGGAGAACTAGAGGGTTAATTAATTAATATTTAATTATTTAATCTCAATTCTTTTTTATTGCGGACATAGATGAAAACAAAATGTTATTTTCTATTCTCTGATAAACTCTCAAATCAAATACAAGTCAATATTTATTTTAACAGATCACAATGAATTATCATAAATATAGCCTAACCTTCTCTTGGACGGTTGAACCCTTTGCGTGACTGTATACGAAGTCATAGGAACGTACGGTATCATACACAAATAACAGATTAGTAATTAGCAGCACGAACGTGCTACTCACGCAATCCATCTCGAGAAAAATCAATATGCTGAGTATTGACTTTCCTGTTGAAGATTACACATCCGAATCACATCATCATTAGTGGTTAATATGTGTTAGTGGTGAGAGGTTAACTTAAGTCTAGAAACAATTCAAATGAGATTCCTTAGACATCTTCATGGCTATATTAGACTTGATCGACAAAAAAAAAAAAACAGAAATATGGACTATGTCTGAGGCTCATGAAAATAATGAAAAAAGGAAGATTCTCAAAGGTTGGTCTAAAATTAAAAACGACTCGGGCAAAGAAGTATAGGAAGACAGAAATAAATAAACACTCAGAAACATCTGAAATATTAATAATATCCTATTCAGGCTTTCTTTTTAAATAGAAACATATCTTAGACCTTTCGTTCTGCAAATAGCTTCCGGGTCAATGACCCCCATCTCGATCAGTTTTTTCGTCCAGTTTCCCTGATCCATTGAGCAAATGCTGAGATGGCCCCTTGTTTTGCTTCTGGGCATAAATGTAACTTCATTTTCTGTGCACGTCTTCTAGAATTCAGTGGGAAATACAATTATTCAAATTATCGTTTCCACGTTGTCGCGGCAGGAAGTAATAAGAGCCAAAATTTATTGCTTATTTATCCTTGAAAATCGATTTTATTACATGGGAGTTTTTTTGTTTTTTTTTCTCCCTTTCAAAATTTAAAATTTATTGCTTATTTATCCTTGAAAATCGATTTTATTACATGGGAGTTTTTTTGTTTTTTTTTCTCCCTTTCAAAATTCAAAATTCAAAATTCAAAACTTAAGTAGTATATGATTTAGTGTAGGGATCACAGAATTTTGAAAATGTGCACACAATTCACTTTTCCCCATAGCCCGTCATACGCAGTTTTTTAACTGTTTTTTGACGTAAAATAAATAAAATAAATAAAATAAAATAAAATAAAATAAAATAAAATAAACAATACATAACGATACTGAGGTGAAGGAGGAGGAAAATGAGAATTAGGAGGATTGGCGGAGTACAATTCTTTTAATACCAAGGCTGGGCAATTTTCTGTTCACATTTCGTATTTTTTGAAATGATGTTTATAAAATGAATGTGCATGTTTTATCCTTTTAGTTTTTTCTTACTAACATTGTTGAGTACTTCCTGTCAAACCTGGAGATCCTGAGAAGATTCGAAATAAAAACATTGAGATATTTATGCAACGCGCCGTGATTCGTAACCGTCAATAATTTGTACTACAAAGACTTGAACATCTCAACTATGGCAGAGACTATTGCCGAGTGAAGTAAGAAGCTTCAGAGGAAACTTAGCTAATACCCGAATCAACAATCAGAGAACATGTTGGACAACATTGAGAATGTGTTTAGAGTAAAGCGTGAGCATATTATAGATTTACAATTTTTTTCTCCTAATTGTTCCTTAAATTTTGAATACCTTTTACTAATTGTTTCAAGTGAAGATTGTAAATTAGCAGAATAGAAAAAAATAAATCTCTCACGGCTCTGCGACCGCGTCAGGGCTGAGGACGTCAACATTAGCACGCCAGCTATCCGTCAGCATTACAGTGAACTCCCTATTCACAAATGACGCTAACGACCGTCAAGTCTACAAATACGCTTTGAATCTTGGATTTTCCGGTGACATACATCCTGTGATGAATTTGGAAAATAAAATAAAAACACTCTACGGAAAGCGATGCTTCCGAGAACAAAATATTAAATTATTTATTGACAATGTTATGAGGAACACTCTGGTGTGCATTTTTATCATATGAAATGACTCGTATGTAAAATTTAAATATACGTTCCATACAGATAGAATTAGTTGCATATTACTGCAACTACATAATAGATAATTGAACGTGAAATTTCTTAAGTATTAAAATTATAGTAAACTACAGGTGCTACAGAATGGCACAACCTTTCTCGTAGTAAAGTTTTTTAATTTCGTTGGTGAGGACTGGTAGTGTACGGTCTTGTTCCTCCTTCCTGCCTTCTGCCATCTATCACCCCCTCTCCAAATTAAAGTTGTTGTTTTTTTTTGAAATTTTCTCAACTTTTCGGTTTCCAAGTAGTAGAACCCAAATATTAATTTAAGAATATTAAAGAAGGCTAAAACCTCCTCCTAAATGGCAATTTTCTTTGAAAAATTTGGAGCCGTTTTTAAGAAAATGGCGTTAAGCGTTACTGTAAATGAAATATTTGAAACTCTTTTACATTTGGATCTTTTGAGTTTTCGAAAAAACGTCCATTGAAGTCATTTGAAGTACTTCTACTCACAAATGCAATAATGTATACAAATCCATTCAAATGTGGATATTAACAGTACAGAAGTTTGAGGAAAACATTTTCTCTCTTTTCAATCGACATTCTCGCTAAGAAAAATCACTCATGTAAACCGCATCCCGTCCAGAATCTTCTCCGAATCATCCCCGAAACTTCTTTTCTGTCTCACCATCATCAGCCCAGTTAAACCCATAGAGGATGTTCCGGTATTACGTAACACGTTTTTATTTGTTAGCATTACTTGGTAACTAGTTGAATGTGGCGTCGCCAACGCTGTAAACTGTTTTAAAAGTATTTTCATGTGTTAAACATTTCTTTCATACTTCATTTCTTTCATGCGTAGCTTTGTTCAAACATTTTCTTGCAGTATTTGGCATTGGTCTTACCAATGAATTATAGTAGCTGATAATGTTACACCCCCTTCAAAAATTCCCAACAATAGCCTTGTATGTTACTTCCACACGGGATATGAACTGGTCATATCACAACTTTAAAATTATAATCGCCGTAAAAATATCTTGAGGGTATCGATGATGCGAAAAGCTGGAGTTTAGTCCAGACACTTTTTTTACGATACTTACTATTGCACATTAATGCACAAAGATCACCTCTAAGATGTTCTTCTGAGTTATAGTCTGATCTAATGTAAAATCATTCTCAATTAGTTCCGAAAATTCGGTTACAAAAGCTTCTGCAACTACATTTGATTCTTCCCCGGATTTGCTTAACACTTCCATATTTTTCTCTCCTATTTTTTGAAAAAATCAAAACTTCACAAACTCAGTCTAAGTTGTGTTCACTTGTACTTCTGCAATTGCTTTATTAATCATCCGTATTTGCACACTTGAATAAGGACGTAAAAGGGACCATTCGAATGTATGAACGTTCATTCATTCTCTAGCATTTCTTAGATTTGTTTTATCCGCACTCACTTGAAATTCTTCAAATTTAATAAATTCCAAGGCAATACTGTTCGTAGGTTTTCGCAAATTTATTTTTGGTATAATTCCTGGCCTTTCTCGCTAAGATCACGGCGCCAAAACCCACAGAAAAGGTTTTTGGAGATTTCTTTGAAACTTACGGCCGGCGCCAAAAAACAATTATCAGTTCTCCATCAGGAGGCCGAAATGCATCGAATGACACCTCATATGTCTCGATCAGTGCATGGGAAGTCGTCTAACCGTGAGTGACGGAACCGTACATTCTCATACTCGGAGTGGCTCAGATACTGTATAGGGGTTGAACTACTTCCAGCATGCAATATGAAATGAACCTAAACGTGAACGTTTTTAAATTAAATATTTGTTTCGAAAATTTAAAACCAAACTTTTTAATAGCAATAACTTTATTTTTTTAATGTTGCATTTGGAGGGTAATATGAAATAGTTGGGAAATATGGAATAGGGGTTTGAAAATGACAAAAATGAAATAAGGTTGATAAAAAATCTATGTAATGAATTCATCATTATAAAATAAAAGTTTCATAGCTTTTTAATTGTTTACTTGCAAAAATCACCCTGCTCTGCTCCAGAACAGACTAGGTGGACCCATAGGGAACAGAACAAACATGTCACCCAAACCTCTCCCCATAAATCTTCAGAAAACTTCCCATTAAATCCTGTATCATCTTTGGTACAGAAGATGGTATGAACAATAACTCAGGTGATACAATAGAATGAAAAGATCTAGTATTACAAATAACCTGACGTGTCGTTTTGAAATAAATACCGTCTAACCTAAACGTGAAGAACTGCAAGCTACAAAATGAGCAAAAAGTAATAAAAACAAAACTCTTGTGGTGTACATTGCCCTTAGTTTCTAATTATTAAAGAGAAAACAAACTAATAGTATTGGCCTTTCAAACCTATCTTCTAAATTTTTAGAAACCGAATCTTCTTCAGTAGCAGGCGTAATGCAATTGACACTAGCGGCAATCATATAGGCATTCTGACGTAGTTAACCTCTATTCCACGGCAGCTCTTGACAGGAGAATAAGCTCGGTATTCCATATAACCTGACCGTCCATATCAATAACTCAGAAATAGTGGATTCTGAGTATACAATGTGTTCGAGGACGTAATTTTCTACATATGGAAACAAGATTTATCACCTTCGGTGGTATGAGGGGTAAAAATGTTTTTCTGTCAAAAATCACCGTTCTTTCTTCCAGCTTTACAGTACTGTGCCTACCCTGTGTAAACAGCGTGCATGTGTCATGTGTAATAACTAGTTATAAGTATTTGTCTGTCCGAGAGACGTATCTGGCTACAAATGAAAACGTTTCGGCCGCCATTTCGCGAAGTGCCCCGAGGAAGACCGCCGAATGGCGGCTAAAACGTTCAAGTATACACCGATTTAAACATAGTGGCACTTCAAGGCCACGAGCTGAGCGGAGAGGTGGTCACCGTCATCCGATCGGGAGCTTCGTTAGGACTTCAATTTTTAGTATTGGAGCTCCCGATTGGACAACAATGTCCCCCTCCTCTTCCACCTCTTGACCTTGAAATGCCACTGTGTTTAAATCTGAGTATTGATGCTGCCTCCGGCCGCGGAAGCTTCAGTAAATTCGACGCCGTGGCGAACAACAGATTATTGTGTAAAGAGCAGGCGCGGCTCATTATTAAAGGCTTTAAGGGGGAGCCTCTCCTGGAGAAATCATCCCTAAAAGAAATTTAAATATAAATTTGTAAATGTTTTTATTTATTAATAATGGATTTCTAAGTTATATTATAGAACAATCATATCAAACTTTTTCTTGGTCAGTTCGTTAACCGCGAATCGTAACGCATTTGAAACTGCTGATAGGGAAAAGAAATGCGTTAGGCTCCCACTTCATTCCGCCATAAGGCCTGTGTAAAACGACGCGGCGTGACGTCATGCATTCACTGCACAGGCTTACCGGTGGACGAAGGCTGCGGCCAGGCGTGGGTGGGGCGTAAGGTCTGAAGAAGGGTGTGCTCACGAGATAGCGTTACCATGCAGCTCAGCGAGTAGCATTGCGCATGAACTAGTTTTCCCAATATGCAGTGGGAGCGCTAGTCCCTTAAGCCTTTATCGGAAGCGCGAAGTCTACAGGACTGTAGTCTTCGTGATCGAAAGAGATTATGTACAGAAACGCAATGCAATGAAATGAAATGCATTTACAGCCTTCCCCATTTAGAAAACCACGAGCCGCGAATGGTATACAGTGTATATATAGTGCAGTGGTGTGACTGTGTGAATGCGTACTGTAAATAAAATGAACAATTGTGATGGTGAATGACAAAAAAATAAAATTTAAAGACAAAAGAACTCTTTAAAGAACTTTCGAAAACAATCTTCCAGAAGTGTATGAACTATAAATAAGCTCAAAGTGACTTTTGTAAATATAGTTATAAATTAGATTAATGTTAATTATAAGTAGGGAACGGATTTCCATGTAATTACATATTTTTACGAGAACTATATGTCAGCGTTCAATAAAATTTTCATTCAAAGCGTTCATTTAAAGACATTCTGAATAAATTATAACTATTTTTATTTTACATATTTTTACATATTTTGGTACAATTACATATTTTTTCATATTTTACATATTTCGTTACATTGTAATAAATTTATACGTTGAAGCGGAACATTTCAGAAGCGCGTTTGCAATGTATGTTAGGGAATCATCTTACTTACAAATCAAATGTAATACTGCTGCGCTTCTGTGACCACCATACCATCAAACTTATCCTCCCCTCTTACTGCGTATTCTCTGTCAAGGACGAACGGATTTTTGTGAACAAAAGTAATTTCAACCACGTGCTTACTCATGTTTCAAACTGTCCATTCGTTACTGGATTTTAAACTAACAAATATTTTTTACAGAAAATTGTCTTACTGCGTTGTTCGATTTGGTAGTGGCGGGAGATCCATCACTGGCTACAGAGTACTACTATTCACTTGAACACCGACTCGTCGTAAAGATTGTAATGTATATTATGAACGTAATTTATATTTTGAATAAAATTCTTGTATGTTGTGAAGTCTAGTATGCAATAACTTCTGTAGAGGTAGAGTCTACTTTCAACCACTCGGAATCCTTGTTAAGGACAGATCGGCGACGTTCTGTACTCTGAAAATGCTTGTAGAGAACATTTTACATACGATAATGAATTTTTGTTTTACATATTTTCTGTTTTTCTTACATGTTTTGGAAAAAAATAAGTACATATTTATGTACATATTTTGCATTTTTTATTACAATAAATTCCGTTCCCTAATTATAAGCAATAGTATTTTTAAGATACCTGCCCTCCCAAAGCTACAAAAGCAAAAAAATAACTTGTTGACAATAACAAGCTGAAACAATAAAATGTAAAGCCACTACAGATATAATTATTTATACTATAATTATTTAGTGACTTTACATTTTATAAACAATAAAATGTAAGGCCACTACAATTATTTATAGTGGCTTTACATTTTAAAAAGAAAAAAAAGTTGACAGTAACAAGCTGAAACAATAAAATGTAAAGCCACTATAAATAATTGTAGTGGCCTTACATTTTATTGTTTCAGCTTGTTACTGTCAACTTTTTTTTTTCGTAGCTTTAGGAGGGCAGGTATCTTACTAATACTAGGAAAAGAAGCCTACGCTGTGAGCTAATTTGGCTGCGCTGCGCGTGCGCAGGGCTGGCAGCTGCGCGCGCGCTGGTGCGGGCGCGCAAGGGGCTGCGCCCGCAGGCGGTGGCGGCGTGGGCGGCGCGGGCGGCGGAGGCGCAGGCGGCGCTGGGCGGAGGCTCCCAGCGCGACGCGGCGCGGCCCCTCGCTGTGCTGCTGCACGCAAACGCACATGCCGCACGCCCACTCTTGCGACAGGTGTTGAACATTCATTGCCTTTTCTTTCTTATTTTTAGTCGCTTGATTGATTGTTATTGATTCCGGTCGCGTCAACGACTATCAAGTGTTGTGCATGTGTTTTCATCGGGAGGTAGCTTTGATCTTCGCCCACTGGATGGCGAGAACCGGCGCCAACCTAACTGTCGACTAGCGGGCTTTCCCCCTAACCAGGACTCTCCCACCAGCGGGGCACCGCCACAGCCGGGTCAAGCTCTAAGCTCCCGACCGGTCTCCCGACATGTGTGGTAGTGTAGTGCATGTTAGTGTAAGTGTGTGTGTAAGAGGAGAAGATAGGACGAGGAAGAAGAAGGAAAGGTCGCGCGCGGTCCGTGGCCCGATTGTTAGGGTGCTCCGGCATTCGCCCGGTGTTGATCGGAGAAACAACGGAAAACTACCGCTCAGAGCGGCCGTCCACTAGAATTCTTCTCCAGACAGAGACTGAGTTCCACATAGCTGAAAAGCTAGTGTTGAAAATCCTGCCGCGCCGTAAGGAATCGTACTTAGGACCTCCCAGTCAGAGATATTGCAGTAACATCAGTTGATGCACTGAGCCACCGCTTCTTGTTTGAAGGTCGCTTTTTAACTACTAAAGTGGTATAGCGATCACTGTAGGTAACATCAGCGGTATGCGGACACGCAGAAACATCCCTCCCCCGGGTGGGATTCGAACCCACAACTCTTCATGCACAAGGCAGCTACGGCTCTTCAGCCTAAGCAAGCTCGGCTATCCAGACTGGCGAGCATTAATTGTATTCCACGTCGTTTAAGTATTAAGTTGGTAGTAGCGCATGCATATTGTTGGAGCTGCCACCTGGTTGTGATGATGGAATATCTCCATTTCCTCTCCCCATTAATGGCTAAAAGTGTTTGAACTGGTATTCTTGTTTCAGGTATTGTGTCCTGATTTTGTAAAGAAAACAAAGTGTTTACGTTTAATTAATAACGCTGCCAATGAATAAGAATAACAACAAGACAGACTCGCTTTGCAGACCTACGGAGAGGGATCGGTGGCGTTTTTTGCCGTCGCATCGCATCTGACCGGGAAGGTCGTGGGGTTGGCGAATTTTCGACATTAATTGTACGATAGCTGAGTCGAATTCAGCCGCTGCCTAGAGGAGTGTTCTATCGGCCGGCTGTTCTGATCCGATTTCCGTGTTTTTTATCAATACTAAGTGAATGCCGGAACAGTACCCTAACAAACGGGCCGCGAACCGCGCGCGAACATACATACATATACACATACTTCATACATGCACACATACTACATACATGCACACATACTACATACATGCACACATACTACATACATGCACACATACTACATACATGCACACATACTACATACATGCACACATACTACATACATGCACACATACTACATACATGCACACATACTACATACATGCACTCATACTACATATATGCACACATACTACATACATGCACTCATACTACATACATGCACACATACTACATACATGTACTCATACCACATATATGCACACATACTACATAGATGTACACAATCATACATGCACACATACATTCACAACGCTATCTCATATGTCGGGAGATTAGTCAGGATCTTAACGTTTATTCCGTTTGGGGCGGTGCCCCGCTGTGGGAGATACGTAGAGAAGGGAAATCCCCTGCAAGTCAACTTGCAGGTCGGCATGTTCCAACGGGGAGGGACACCGCTCAGCCATTACAAACACTACACTCATAAGACTAATGACAGTGGTTGACGCCTTCGAAAATGGATTACTCACTGACTTTTGGTTTACAGCAGGGATTCCCAAACTTTATTTCATCAACCCCTTTTAAAAAAAATTGCTTTATCCATCCCCTTGCGTTATTTTCTATAATATACAGCATAATATATAATCATAACACAAGGAAATACACATAAATGTGTCAAAGATAGTTATTTTGTAGATCAATAATTCGGGCAATATTCATACGAGTATTTAAAAAAATAGAAGGTTCATCCGCTTCTCAGTATCTATGTTCCTAATCTTCATTGTTGTGCAATGGTTACAAAATGTGCGTTTATATGACTATAACATTTCTTTAGTGCGAACTGGAAGCAGTATTTTCTTCCGCGATAGGGTGTCATTGTGAAAAGATAGTTATATTTTCTAAATACTCGAAGCAGTGGCGTAGCTAGGTTCTCTCCCAATCTCTCCCAATGCAGTAAGTTGAAATTGGGTCATATCTCCAACAGACGTAAAATTAAGTTTTAAATATAATCAATATAAGAATGTGGCTGGTGCCATATGGAGAAAATAATTTGAAGTGCGATTTGATTTGTTTTGGGGTCGTTACTAATGGCCCCTTGTTTCGGGAAACCGGTGCTTGCGATTGGATCGGAGCGTTGCAATTCTAATGCTTCATATTAGAAAATAACTGATTATCAATTTCTTTTAATATTTTTTGTAATCAATGGAATCTTCATTGTAATTATCAATCGACGATTCATATTCGGTTATAGACTTCTATTGACCCTTTAATTATCATTGATCTCTTCAAAATTTCATCGGCCTTAAGAGGTTGATATCGACCCCATTAGGAATCTGGTTTATGGCTTGCTTCGAGTATTACAAAAAACGTGCTTGTGAGGACCACTATGAGGGCCTTTTACAACTGTGGGCACAATTACAAGGCTAAGAGTACTATCGGTGTGGCTTTGTATAACTTCTGACAACTTTCCGCGATAAAAGATTGATTGATGCGGGGGATATGCGAGGGAAAATGTATCTGTGCTGAAAATATGCACCAGAATGATTAAATGTATCTGTGCTGAAAATATGCACCAGAATGATTAGCCCCTTCATGAGGCGCAGCTGCATCAGCGCGGTATGTTTCATCAGGCGATTTGCATCTCACGTGCCCACACATGGCCTACGCGCCTTCTCAGTAACGTTGGCAGTAGTCTGTCTTTTAGTATACCCAGGAAGCATGGTGGAAATACATGGGTGAGTTCCCCCGGCGCACCTATTTTTGCTCGTTCTGCGCACCACCAGTTTGCGTCACGAACCACGTGACCACAGCACGGGCACTTGGTTTGAAAAGCCAGTCCAGACGCTGGCCGCCATGTTGCATAGAGAGCGAGAAGTGTTGAAAAACATTTTGAGTGTGGTACAAAATTAGAAAATGGTACAAAATTACAATTTTCTACGGTAACCAACTAAAAATAATGCGATGAAAGTGTACAAGATGCAATATTTAAAATAAATGCTTCATAAATCTGTTTCCATGTCTTGTAACGATGTGATAATTTTGGTGTCTGGCTGCATTTAAAATTCCCACTAATATTGTTACGCAAACTGGTGTCTGAAGCTGATTGGCTTAAGTCGGATACCATGCGCAAGAGCCCCTCCCCCTGCCAGGAAGGTGCAAGAGAAGAGCGCGGCGTTACCACTAGTTTATACTAGGAAGACTTTATAGAAGAGACTAGGCGTTACCACTAGTTTATACGAGAGTTGTAAGGCCCGAGCGCCACGAGTGTACAGCAGTTCCGAGTTCTCCGCCTTACTAACCCCATGGGGTTTTGCGCACTCATCGACGACAGGAGAGTTATAGTGAGAATGCTGTAAAGTAGCGAACCTTAACTTCAGCCATGAAGTTCTACAGCATGGAGAATGTTGACCTTTCTTGCTCAACGTACATCGATTCCAATTACAAACTTCACTTACTAAGGTGTCAAAACTGGAGAGGAAACTACACGCTGATTTATTTTCTGACATTTATCAATAATTAGAATAGCTGGAGAAGTTCGCTTGTATTCCAATGGCGTATGCCTGCAGTCTGATGTCTTCACCGTAAAAATAAAATTTGTCACACGTAAGGTTGTAGAACTCGTGTCTGCATAAAATTATCTGTTACTTGAAGGCTGTGATTGCTGTCACGTGATTTTCCGTAATTATTTCCATTTTACTAATTGGTAATTTTTCCCCTTTTGGCACCGATATTTCCAGCCTGGACACAAAAGGAATATTCTACTACGGTTGAGGAATATCAACGTTATGCTCCTTAACACGTTTAATGCTTATTCGAGATTGGCTCCAAAAACTGTAACTGAAAGAGAATAATTTAAATACATTATCAAAATACTTCGGAGAACTAGAAATAAAATAACTCGTTCACATTTCATAATAGGCACAATTAAAACTAGAGTTTTAAATTATTCTTGATCAAAACAAAAAGTTTCTTTAAAACAAGAAAAATTGATTTTATATAATCATTATTGTGTTCATGGATATTCGAACCTTTGAAAGATAAGTACATATTTTTTAAAACATCTTATAAAATTAACTTAAATTTACTGCCGATTATTGATGATTTCCCTGAAAAATACCGGAGAGACTAAAAGTTGGTGGATTAGTTTACAAAGCACTTGCTTTCACCTGTATACGTCTTTAAAAATGTGAAAATAGAAGAAAAAATGAAAATATTAAAAATATAAATCAGATTCATCTATTGTCATACTAAATGTATGTGAACACAAAACATCATTTATTTAAAAAAAATCAATCTATCAAGTTTTTTTAGAAAGAACAATAAAAATTGCAATGTGAAAAAATCTACTGCTAGGAAAGAAAAGAAAAACAGCCTCTAATAAGTGCTGTTTTAGGAACAACCATTTTTCTACGAACACAAAAATGTAAGTAACATATGAGTTTGAAAAGACATCGACCAATTATGCTTAATATTATTTTGGTAAAAACTGTTTCAGATAATGTATTATGTTGAATCTAGTTAGATACATATTAAATATTTTGAGTGATCAAAAGGTTTTTTACCAAACATACAGATGAATGGGACTAAGCAATGTGAATATTCCATAATAATTATGAATTAGGAGAAAATAACATATGAATTATTTTGAATTGAAATAATTGATAAAACACGAATAAATGAAGATGAAAACACAAGACCAGATTCATCAAGTGTTGTACTAAATGTATGTTAACACGAAACATCATTTATTTTAAAAAACATTCTATCAAAATTTGTTTTAGAAAGAACAGCAATAAAAATTGCACTCGTCAAGTTTAAATTCAAACATAACTTTCCGCGACTGTTGGTTTTCGTTGACTTTCAAATATGTATTCAATGATTGACAAATGAAGTATGATTAAACATGGTAACAAATTTTGGAAACAGAAATTTAGCGAATTAACGAGAATGATGAATGCATAAATTACAAAATTCCTCTAATAGTATATTAGTAACATCTGATTGGCAGTGTTAATACTATTTAAAAGTAATTATTTTGAATTAAACTAGGATGTGTAAGTCCATTCACAAATTATTAATAATACAGGCTGTCGATTAATTTTTGATTTAAGTAATTAAAATTTTAGTGAAATCAATTAGCTAACGTGTTTGCAATAAATAATGAACTGACTGCATACTGCGAACTCGCAGTTGTCCAAACAGTGGGAGCTGGCGGGGCATGCGTGGCTGTTGCTGCCATCACCTCAGCCTCACTTCCTGTCACGGCCACGGGCAGCGCAGCGGGTCGAGACAACCCACGAGAAGCAGACGAGCACGGAGGTACGTGGATGCAAAGAATGAAGTTATTTCAAAATTATTCTGAGAATATGTCAGACCTAATATCGATAATAATTAACAGCGTCGATGAGCAGTTACATTTCAAATTGATGCTGCTTAGATGTAGAACTCGATTGTATTTTTCGTCCATTTCGTCCTGGTTTCTGAAAAAATGCCTTCTTTCTCTTTTCATTTCCTACAGAACAAGAAAGGTAACTTTATTCCTCTACAAATGCACCTAAAATTGGATAGGTGAAAACTGGCACGGTATAAGTGTCATTTTATAAATTCTGACAAAAACCGGTTTATATTAGACTATATTTCAGTGCCAATGTAATTTGGTGGTTTTAATGAACAATTGAAACGCCGTCGTTTTAAGGAAGAAACAAAGCCCCACGACTTTACAGTAATATTAAATTAAATAAACAGTTTTCTCAGAGTCTATAAAATGTCTCTTATACCGTTCTGGTTTTCATTCATTCAATTGTAGGTGAATTTGTAGACGAATAAAGTTATATTTCTTGTTCAGTAGCAAATAAAAAGAAGTAGGCATTCTTTTTCAGAATCCACTGGAAAATGGACGAAAGGTTCGAGTTCTACATCTAAGAAACATTTTGTATAAATACATATTTTAAGAAAGAATAGGAATGTCAATGAATACCGATGATTTTCGTTGATTTACAAAATATGCAGAAAATAAATAGAAGTAAACTGACATTTCAATTTCAATAAAATTACGGAAAAGACTAAGAATTGAACATATTTATTTCAATAAAATATTCACTGAGAATGTAGTGTACGAGACCCACCCCCACCGGGAGCTGTACCTCAGTGCATCAACTGATGTCACTGCAGCGCTTCTGACCGAGAGGTCCTAGGTTCGAGTTCTGACGGTGGCAGGATTTTCGACCCTAGCTTTTCAGCTAGGTCGAATTCAGTCGCCGCCTGCAAGAAAATTCTAGTGGCCGGCTGCTCTGATCGGTAGTTTTCCGTGGTTTCTCCGATCAACACCAGGCGAATGCCGGAGCAGTAACCTCACAAACGGGCCACGGACCGCGCGCTATCTTTCCTTCCTCTTCCTATCCTCTCTCCTTACTTACATCCATTTACACTAACATGCACTACACTATCACATATTCCGGGAGACCGGTCGGGAGCTTAGAGCTTGTCCCGGCTGGGGCGGTGCCCCGCCGGTGGGAGAGTCCAGGTTAGGGGGAAACTCCACTAGCCGACGGCAGGTCGGCGCCGGATCTCGCCATTCAGCGGGGGAAGATCACCGTCATCTCCCGAGAAAAAATGCCCTACACTAACGGGACTAATGACCAAAGCAGTTGACGCGCCCGGAAACACGAAAACATCAATCAATCAAAAAAAAGACCCATCCACGAAGTAAGTTCTTCAAGGTTTTTGGAGAAAATAAAACGGGATTTCAGAAAAAAACATTAATTTTAGAAGATACAGCACGTGTTGCACTATTTTTACGCATAATCTGCACCAGAATAAGTACATTCATTAAACTGTAGATCAACATTTACATTCCTGTAAATTAGAAAACTGCTGCCTGGGATAGATACCAGTGTTTGTCTTCCACGTGCAACTGCGTCCGTCATTCAGATTCGTGTAATGGTGACCGGCCAGAAATTCCTAGAGGTATAAGAAAATACGAAATTTGAGGGGGGGCGACATTGGAAGTGTAGGATGTGGTCAATCTCTTCCCTGCGGAACTTCAGAAGATCTGTTGAGTCGAACCGGGACTGCCCGACTATACCACCATCCATTCTAAAGTTCGCAATCCCCAGCGATTTCTACCTTTTCTTACATGTTGACCCTACGATTACTGAGAAGAGACAATTTGTACCCACACCATATATTTCTTTTAAAAAGTTTTTGATTGTTCTAAAATAAAATTAAAGGGTTTCTTAGAAGACCCAAACTAGTCCAAATTCGAGATTTTTCAAGAGACACCAAAAACTTCATGGCGTAGACATGCATGGTAATGAATTTATGATTTTCCTCCACCTTGTAACTTTCAATGTTTGGTCATGACAACTTTTTTGAAAAATCGACGTTTCTGAACAAATGTATCGATCTGAAGAAAACATCGAAAGCAAAAGATGGATGTTATAGTATCTGCCCGAAAATATAGATTTTTAAAAAAAATATCTGTTTTTTGCCAACCCTACGTGGCAAATCCATTGCACAAAATAAAAAAAAAAGAAAGAAAGAAAGATAAGAAAGGCGATTGCTACCGACCTCTAGCTGGGGCCTTGGCTCAATGATGCAAACCCTGCGACGGCGGTGTGGGTCGGGGCGACTCAAAATGTGTTCCCGCATGACTCCGCGATCCATTCGGGGCGGTGACGTGGCCGCAGGAGGTGAGTCGGCTTCAACACCCGAAGTCGAGATAGCGCTTCTGCGCTAATAATCGCTTCACTCTTGATCGCTGGCTCGCCACTCCTAGTGCGCGACTCGTGCCACAAAAACTCACACTCAGGGCCTTTCAATTCCCATATAACATGGTGGAGACCATTATAGTGGCACACTCTTCTGTGTCACGATCTTACAGGAACTACGATTCCAACTTCTGCCAACGATACTTCAAACGTGTGTGACTGCTGGGTGGGTTCACGAGACGCAAGGCAGGCGCATAATGTTACAAAAGATCAGGTCAATGTTCCTACTTTCTTCCGCAGTTTCTTATGTGTATATATTATGAATAATTTAATATTTAGAAGACACTTTTCGTACTGATGATAAATTAGCCAATTTTATGTGCAGAAGTTGGCGAGCCTAACCTGCAGCTGTAACCGGTGACACTAGCCCCTTGTAGCATCCTCCAGCGTTGTCTCCAGTTCTGATGGAAAAGGCCCTGCTTACACCTCTCTCTTTCTGCATCCAAAACCTTTCTGAGCTCACCCGCTCTAGCCTACCCCTCTCCACGTCACCCATTCCGTCACGAAGGGGTAGTACGCCCCTTTTCGGATGATGAGGACTGCGCGTGCGCGGCCGCCCGCCGAATTCGAACCTGCGGTCAGCGAAGTGGCCCAGACTTGAGGACTGGGGACCACATGTTTCAATGATAAGTCACTGATAGTGACTCCGGGCGCGTCAACTACTGAGGTCATTAGTCCTGTAAGGGTACTGCATGTTATTTTATCAAGAGGTGGTGGTGATCTTTCCCTGCTGAATGGCGAGATTCGGTGCCCACCTACCGTCGACCAGCAGGGTTTTCCCACCCAGGTATCTCCCACCAGCGGGGCACCGCCCCAGCCGAGACACGTTCTCCCGGGTACGTGATAGTGTAGTGTATGTTAATGTGTGTGTAAGGGGTGAAGATAGAACATGGAAGAGTAAGGAAAGATCGCGTGCGGTCCGTGGCCCGTTTGTTAGGATACTGTTCCAGCATTAGCCTGGTGTTGATAGGAGAAACCACGGAAAACTACCGATCAGAGCAGCCGGCCGCTAGAATTCTCCGCCAGACAGCGACTGAATTCAACCTAGCTGAAATGATAGTGTCGAAAGTCCTGCCGCCGTCGGGACTTGAACCTAGGACTGGAGGAGGAGAGGCACTGCAGTGACATCAGTTGATGCACTGAGCCACCGCTCCCGGTCACATTTTTTAATTTTCTTTTTCTTCTGTCTTGCCAGGATTGGTCCTGAGGCCTGTTCTGATCTCACCATCTCTTTCTCGGTCTTCCCAATCTTCTTTCTCCATATGAATTCCATTCTATCGCTTGTTTTTGAAATCCTTTCTGGTGGCATGTTAAGGACATACTCTCTTCATTTTTTTTATGGTGGATCGCCTTTTCGATATTCGTTGCATCCCTAGTTCATTCCTAATTTCTTCGTTTCTTATTTTGTATTGTCTAGTTCAGTGTGTAACCGATCACAGAAATTTCATTTCTGAGGTTTTCAGCCTGTTTCAGATCCTTGTTTATGAGAGTCCGGGATTCTGCTCCGTGTAGTAAAGTGGGGACTGTCATGACCTTATTTCAAAATGTTAGAGTATTTTCATATGTGTTGGTGAACATATTTTTTAAAAGTATACAAATATTTTAGCTATTGTTGTTTTGAGATGACTCGTCTTTAAAATATGTCAGAATGAGTGGAGTGTCGCGTGCCAAATAGTGGAAAATCAAAAATGTGGTTGAATGCGACGAATATACAGAAAAATAAGACAATAACAACTTGTCTTACTCATTGTTGAATATTGGAGCTGTACATAGTTATTCTGAAAGCAAATGAGAGGAAAAATATTGTTATATCCGAAAATCACTTTTAAAGAATATATGGGAATTGAATACGTAATCGGAAGTATAATATTATAACTACTATAACATTACAGACATTCCCAGATTCTATGTGAAATTATTTGAATGTGATCAGAGGGGTTGTAACTATAAAATAAAATAAAAAGTAACATTGCTCATAATCTGCTTCGAATGTAAATTTGTTACCACCGTGTGGGGTTATTGTTCGAAACACACTTGTTTATAATATTCTGGCAGGTCACTGCTTGCCAAATCACCAAAGAAGGAATCGGCATCCTCTACAACAGTGATGTCAACACCAGTGATGTCTTCTACTGGTGGCTGTGGCACGCTTTGTGGCACCGTGGCATGCCACGAGATACTCAGCGACGGGGAAAGGAAACAGTAGTAACCTCGCTAATTTCCAACTTAGTGGATTCGTACATAAAGAAGAGGATATGCTCAGAAAAACAAAAGTAAACATATAAATAAAAAATAACAACAAATATCCTTAAATTTATTTATCTAAATCCCACCTAATCGTATTTTATATGAAACGCGTCAATGCGTGCACGGCGACTTTGACTACCTACTGCTCTCTTGTGGCGAGGTGATCCACTGCGAGGGGGGTGAGTTCGTCGTTCCATGTGCCACGGACTGCCGCTATTAGTATCGACTGCTTGATGTGTGCAAAAAATTACGCTTGCAGCGGCACTGCGAGATGCGACTGAAGTAATGTTAGCGGGTCGAGATAAAGAACAGCACTCGAATGCAAGCGGTGAGAGAGTTCGCACTTCAACTCTGCACTTGCATTTGATAATTTCATTATCACTGTCATTATAAAAAAACTCAATATTTAAAGGGATTTTGAAAATATCTTCCTCAAGAGGAAAATAATTTTTTAAAAGCACTATACCCACTTTCACATACTAGCAAAGTACTACATACAACAATTGTCATGTGAAGGTTGAAAGTTGAAAAGTTGAAAGGACGTGTCAAACGAATGTTCACAAAACATCACTCTATTTCCTTCGGTTCACAAAATTGTACGTAATTGCCGCGGGAGGAACGTAAGTCGAAACTAGTGGCAGATGGAATTAACTCAATCTGGAATATAGTACAGACCAAATTACGCTTCTTTCGGTGACATTTTATTTAGACATTTGACATCACAACATGAAGCGAAATCAATTGCATCGGAGTAGGTTTGATCATGAACTTTCAATGAGGTTTGGTTTGTTTGTTTTTAAGTCAGGTCTTTCTTTAGATCACGTTATCCTTCAGCAAAGGATAGGTAATTCTAAATTTGGATGTCCTACCAAAATATTCAAGGCAACGTCCCGCAAAGGTCATTTGTACACGCAGATAGAAAACACGAAAGTCGAGTAGCCTTTAGAAACGATTTTACGAGTAGTTTTTCTATACCGAAACGGAAACGGGCATCGACTACATTTCTCTAAAATATTGCAATTATTTGATCCATATATTTTTTAAAACTATGTTTCACACACGTATGTCACTAATCGTAGTGTAGTTACTAGAATATCTTTATATTCCTTCAGTTTCCTGGCTTTCCCCTTTCCGTCCCGAAGCTCGTGAATGCGATAAAATTAGGTTAGAAACACACAGGGCAGGAAGCGACGTGACGCAACTGACACGAATAGTTGACATATGGTACTATCGAAAGCCAGCCAATTATGTCTGTATGAAAATATTTATTTCAAATCGCAGGTAATAATTCGTGAGCGAAGAGAGTGCATGAACGCAGTGTGTTCAGGGAAACAGCATGGGGGAATATCACCATCTACGTACCAAAATAATTCTTTAAAAAACTTTTCAGGTTTGTTTGAATAGAAATAGGTTAGAAAATGCAAGATTTATTGATATATAAAAGTATCTACTATTTGAAGAATCCATTGCCTGGTCAATTTCTTCCCACACCTGGGTAATACATTTTGTTCAGATAGCGTTCGTGCTTAGTCTGCCATATTGGCGACCTCAAAAACATTTCGTTAATTAACAGTTCCCCATCCTTGGCGCCGCGCCGTTCGGTTGTGCTCGTGCTCAAAGCCACTCTTGTGCATGAAATTGTTCTTGTCACGTCGCGCCGCGTCCTTTGACTGATTGATTGTTAGGGATCCCAAGCGCATCAATTACTAACCAGGAGCGGTAGCTCAGAGCATCAACTGATGTCACTGCAGCACCTCTGACCGGGAGGTCTTAGGTTCGAGACCTGATCGTAGCAGGATTTTCGACTCTAGCTTTTCAGCTACGTCGATTTCAGTCGCTGTCTGGAGGAGAATTCTAGCGGCCAGCTGATCTGATCTCGGTAGTTTTCCGTCGTTTCTCCGATCAACACCAGGCGAATGCTGGAGCAGTACCCCAACAAACGGACCGCGTGCAATCTTTCCTTCCTCTTCATTGTCCTATCCTCTCCCTCGTTCATCAGTTTTCTGTTTCCTTGGACGTATTTTTTTTATATGATCGTGACGTGCTAAGTAGAGGGGTTCATGCATTCTTCCCTGAAGTTCCCATGCCGGATTTTCTTAACTCTAAAATATACATAAACTTGCTCTTTTCCTACGGCTTGCCAATGATTCCCATGACGATACTTTGTTGCAAATATTTCCTAATCATGACACTATTATTGTTGTTGTATGCCACTGTTGTTGTTCAAGTGGTGCTTGTTTTAAAATTATATTACTTTTCGTTCGGCATTTCTGCCTTTCAAGGGCGTTTACACATGATTTCAGTAACTGTAGGATAAACCATCCTCAGGTCTAAATATCAATATAATAATAAAAAAATGAGCTTAGCAAGTTATGTTGTGTGTGTGTGTGAGAGAGAGAGAGAAGAGAGAGAGAGAAGAGAGAGAGAAGAGAGAGAGAAGAGAGAGAGAGAAGAGAGAGAGAGAAGAGAGAGAAGAGAGAGAGAGAAGAGAGAGAAGAGAGAGAGAAGAGAGAGAGAAGAGAGAGAGAGAAGAGAGAGAGAGAGAAGAGAGAGAGAGAGAGAAGAGAGAGAGAAGAGAGAGAGAGAAGAGAGAGAAATTATATTTTCTGATTTTGAAGGAGGCTTCAAAATGTCCTTAGGATAACGTGAGAGGATTCTCGGTGTTTGTAATTATTACGTAAATGGTAAGTTGCTATAGCTGCGGATTCTGGTACTTCATCATAAAAGATTTTTGAAATTTTGATAATTTATTCCTGAACTGATTCTATTTTTAATTCTCTATGAAATTCTTCATTGCTTATGAACCATTGAGCTTGAGTAGTTTTTAGTAAGTTTGTTAATATGAATATGGGCTGCTTTTATCCAAACGGGGCTTGCGTAGGTTAGTGAGGGTCTGATTAGTGATTTATAGATTATTTTACCGCATTCAATGCTAAATGAAGATTTATTATTTAATAAAGGATAGAGGTTTTTAATGTCTGAGTAAGTTTTGTTTACTGTGTTTGAGATATATATTGTGACGTCGTGGGAATACACCGTAATCACAGACACGAACTTCAAAAATAAATATTAGATAAATACAGGTTTATTCACAATATGTACAGTAATAATTTAAGTTACTCAGCTCTGGTAGATGTTTACTTCCCTTATCGCAGGAGCGATCCTTAAAATGAAATGTCTGACTCGTGGCCCGCGCCACTCCTCAGCAAGCCTCCTGCATACAGCAGACAGCTCCGGCGACCTCGGTCACCCGTGGATATAGTGTCCACAACGGCGTCCCAACACATGGGTTGCCGCACGAGCCTAGCTCGGCTCCGCACCGCCCTGGGCGCAAGTTTTGTGCGTTCGCACGAGGGTTCCACTCAGCTCGACAAACCCCGCCCCCGCGCTCTGCGTTCGCTCTTATATAGCTTCCACCCACGTGACCTGAAACGTCACTGGGTTTTGCACACGTCCCGCGCTAGTCGCGTTACCAGGCATTTTTGGACATTCATTTCCATGGATTCCAAGAATTTTTCACGCGGCACGCGGCAAAAATGCGCTGTCCCGCATTTTGGGCATCCCTTTCCCTAGCTCTTAGGATTTCTCAGAATACCTCGGCGTGTCACATCCTGCCTGGCCCCTGGCGTCTAATCCTCTGCCGCCGCCCCATTGTGGCGATTTCTAGCTGTAGCCTTACAATACGTTACAATATATATATATATATATATATATATATATATATATATATATATATATATATATCAAGCGCGGCGCTGACGTGTGCAGGAGGCGCGGACGCTGTTGGAGGGCGTGTGGCCGCCGCCGGACTGCCTGCTGCTGGTGGGGCGCTGGGCGGGGGCGGGGGCGGGGGCGGGGCCGGGGCCGGGGGCGGGGCTGCTGCTGGCCAGCGCCTACCGCGCGGCGGAGCGCGCGCCACTGCTGCTGCGGCCGTGGGGCGCCTGGGACCCCGCGCGCGGGCGGCTGAGCGGAGGGCCCCGCGACCTCCTCGCCCACCGCACCAACCTGGGCGGCGTGCGGCTCACCGCCACCGCCACCAACGTGAGCCACCACACCAATGTTTGAGGTTTACGAAAATGGGCTTCGACAACTCTATTCTCTCCAGCCCAGCCATTTGAAACATTGTCCGAAATAATGGCCAGTTTTTATTTTTTAAATGTGTTCTGTATATTTTTGTTGACAATAGGAAACTGGTTCGTTCGTTTTTTTAAATGTACTGAGATAAATATTAGATATTATATACTTCAATAATGTCTAAATAATCTGCCTCACGTTGGGAATGTCAATAAGATATGTTTTAAATCTTTCTAATTTTGATCTAATTTTATTGCCCTAACATTATTGTGGGTGTGCAATGTTATTTCGTACGAACGGTAAATTACTAGAGATTCGTGTGTCAAATTTCGTATCGATTTTGGCACACAATCTTTCTACAATAACCAGCCTTGTTTAAGGGAATATATTTTATTTCAATAACATAGTAATTGTCATTGCCAAGAACAAACAATCAAATAAACAAACAAACTGCTTGAAACATTAGTCTTAACCATTTTGAATTTTATCTTGTCAGATCGGAAAGGCCTTACTTGATTCTTTGCGCGCATATTTCTTCCACGGCGCTCCCGCGCCGTGACAATTCTTCTCCAAGTCTTATTTCGTGTACAAAGCATGTGTTTTCTTTACATTTGCCACTGGCGGTCGCTTAATCCCGAATAATGTTCATCTATATTATCTTTTTTATTACAACTTCAGCTTTCGTTACGTCTGTATCCCCCTAATTTTCTAGTCTCGTTCCTCCACTTTTTATATTGTTTCTTCCCACGTCCTCTGTATTTTTTTACGTATCTGTACGTGGCTTTGCCTGCAACTCGTAATGTGCCACTTTTTTCTATGAATTTCCTTGATTTATTTCATAATAGTTCTTTGGTTTATTACAGTACATGAACTTCTTTAACGATATAATTATTCAGATCAGATTTTTTTCATAGGCCTTTTTTCCAGCCGACAGCCTTTTTTCCAGCCTACCCTTTACGTCCTGATGGGACGCATATTCGACCATAAACTAGACACCAACACACTTGCGGGCTCCTCTGATCTGGGGTTGATAGAACGCGAGGCCTTCCGCGACCACACATACCCGAGAGACAAGCAGCGGCGTTTTCTTTGGGCGTGCTAGTCGTGTGTCAACGCCTAAGGAAATTAAAAAAATACTTTGAATTTACTTAGGTTTTTTTCATTTATTCCGTCTTCCGAGAGATCAGCGTCATAGATGGGCTCCACCGCGTCCATGCACCGCAGGCAGTGCGCGAGCGCAGCTTAGGTCGTTGGCGAATGCCTCCAACGTCTTCAGGTCGGATCGGGAGACGGCAGTACATGCGCGCGACGTCCCCCCACTCAAGGACAAAGCGTGCCAAGGCGATGGACCTCGATTTAACAGCCTGCTGGAGAGCGAGCGTCCGTGATTGTGATATTTTCCATTGC
The DNA here is from genome assembly GCA_011170035.1 of Teleogryllus occipitalis. Lineage (NCBI taxonomy): Eukaryota > Metazoa > Arthropoda > Insecta > Orthoptera > Gryllidae > Teleogryllus > Teleogryllus occipitalis. Next base: position 272,116 of record BLKR01001120.1, on the reverse strand, counting down.
GCGATTGTCGATAGCGAGAGCCATGAAGTTACCAATGTTATTTTGATAAGGATAGTGAAAAAGCGGAACAATAGTTTTAAACAATTTTGTTCCTTCCCTTTCGTATGAAGAAAAGAAACAAGTAATTGAGTAAAGAGTGATCGTGCCTTATCCTGATAATATTTCAGAATTTAATTTTTAAAACGAGTACCGAAGAATGAGAAAAACGTCGAGCATGTCTTTTTAAATATTTTAAAATATATTATTCCAATCTTTGCAATAAAAAATACAACATTCTCATTGGTGTTATTTCGTAACTATCTTTCCCTCATTCTTCCAACATTATAATTCGAAATAAATAAGGATTTTGTTTACATAATTCAATTTTACTAAGTACTAGTAAGTTACAAAGTAAGTATATGAATAATTTATTTTAGAAAGTGTACTATTTACACAGGTTTGTCGTAACTTATATTCCTTCTAAAATATACGTTTCACGTTTTGTAAATATCGTTAAGTGGTGTATTTACAATTATAAATAATGAAACATGGATTAAAATTTCTAGTTAAACCAGGAGTTATATCACCAACAGCAAAAATCATTCAGAGTAAATTTTTCTATCCCAAAATAATTTTAATGAAATTATTAGTAACAACACCGTCTCTAATCTCGGAATTGTAAAGACTTCAGGTACATGTAGTTGAAGGCTGGAGTTTAGAGCCCTGGAGTCCTGTGTAAGACAGGTGTTTTCAGTGACAGACGGACGGACGCATGGACACACGGACACAAAAAAGTTACCCGATTTCTAAACAAATAATAGCAAGGACCTGGATATGTATATTTTATGTTAGATGTACCGGTAAAAGAGATAAGACCTAAATGGAGATAAACAACTGCAACAGTCATACTGACGTTCCACAACTGTTCATTTTAATAGAAGTAAAGAGCAGAGAGGTTTACGAAGTAATGCGCTTGGAGTACCGACTGACTTGCTTGTAGTAAATATGGCAAAAACTAAATGAGAAATCTCACATTTAGGCGAGTACAAACTCGTAAGACATATGCTTATGTATTGATGGACTAAGTTAAAAAGAAAGTTTTATATCTCAGTTAATCTTTAATGGCAGTTAATATGAATATAAAACTAGAGTGCGAAGATGCAAGTTTCTCGAAGAAACACAACAAATTATTTAGTTTGCTATCTCCCCTGTCTACTTTTGTCTTCAAGTGAAGACGCTCTCAAACTGTGTAGTATTAACAAAGTCAGAAACCTCTTTGAAGTTCCTGCTTCGCCTACCCGAGAATTTCTAGATCCACTTTTAATGAGTAAACAAGGTTTTAAAATATGAGACATTAAAGAGAATATAAATATAATATAAACATAAAATGTAAATATAATACAACAGAAAATATATAGTGTTGATCTCAAATTGATATTTAAGATGATTTAAAAATGATTCAAAATAATTTGAAACTATTTTTGTACAGGCAAACAGATTTTCTTGTTATTTCTTTTTGAAATTAATACTAAAAAAGTCTCATGTTAAAAAAAAGAGTGAATTAAATGAGCTACTACGCATCGTATTTTGATTTAGCTTTTACTCATCAGGAAGGGTATGATTTAGATCTGTAACTTAGATATTTAACCTGTAGAATTTTCTTTCCTGCAAAGTGTCAGGTTGTGACTAAATATCCTTATTAGGCTATGCATTATTAGGCTATGCATTAATAATGTTTAAGAATACTTAATCTCGCAGAAGCTATGTGTTTGATTACTTTGTGGTATTCTTCTCTTTCCAATTAATGTGAATTCCTAATAATTACCATTCAATTAAAACTGTGAAATAAATACAGAAAAGTACCTTTGTTGACAGTTTCCGCCCCACATTTTCCTGGAAGTACGTGACGGAAGGCCAGAGGTCATCGATGGATACTTCCATCGCCTGTGGAAAATAATGGAGGAGACACACAATTTCACGTATGTTGTTCGTAACTTTATCATCTGCGTAATGAACTATTCGATGAGAATGTTTTGTTTGCGATGGATTTGAGAAAATAAGTTCCCTTATTTAGAAATATGGTTTGTTTTGTTGCTCATAGCATTTCTCGGAAATTAATTTTTTCAATCAACTTTTAAACGTTGTATAGTACGACTATTTTAATAGAAACAATTTTTATTTCATTCTTTAGTACGTAATGATTATTGTCACACAATCATTCTTTGTGCACAATATTGTGTTCATGAAGAAATTTTAAACTTACCTCTTCACTGGTACAAACTTACCACAAAAGCTCAAAATTAGCAAAATCCATTGGCAGGTAATTAAATCCGTAGTTCGGTCACGTGCATTTCCACTTTGGTACGTGAGAACTCTCGTTTCTGCATCTTCCCGGTCTGTAGTTTGACATCAGATCTCCAATGTCGGGTTTTGTGTAGTCAATCCGTGAACGGGAACAGTTTAAGGGACGAGACCTGGAAAAGATTTCCTTTTATTTTCGCAAGTAGTAAGAGCTGGTCTGACGTGTTTGTTCTTCTGAACCTATATTTATCACTGTACTCTTCAGCACGTACAGGGAAACTTCCACGTGCAGGGATATCCACGAAAGCCATGTTCCAAAACCAAAGTGATATTTTGCGCATTTTTTAGTGGTTAACTCAAACTCATGTTAGTAGTTACGGTAGTACATTTTCAAGTTGAAAAAAGTCAAATATACTTAGCACTTACACTTAACACAACTTAGCACTTACACAACTTATACACAAAAAAATGACACTAATAATAGGTTTTTAATAAATGTCATTTGCCGCCAAGTGGCTAGCACAGAGATTATTAAAATAAAAATTTCCCACTCACACATCACATGGACACAAGCACACACACTCAGGGGTAAACAATATATTTTCAAGCGTTTTACACCATTGTAATACGTTTCTTTAAGGATGTTTAAATTTCTTTCTGAAAGGTCAGACCGGCAGGGATGGCTCAAGGCAACTGATGTCACTGTTGTGCCTCTGACCCAGATATACAAGGTTCGAGTCCCGACGACAGCAAGATTTTCGACACTATCTCGTCAGCTAGGTGGAATTCAGTCGCTGTCTCGAGAAGAATTCTAGTGGTCGGCTCCTTTGATCTGTAGTTTTTCGTGGTTTCTCCGATCAATACCAGGCGATTGCCGGAGCAGTACCCTAACAAATGGGTCACGGACCGCGCGCAATCTTTCCTACCTCTTCCTTGTCCTATCCTCACCCCTTACACACACACACACGCACTACACTACCACACATGCTGGGAGACCGGTCGGGGGCTTCGAACTTGTCCCAACTGGGGCGGTGCCCCTCTGGTGGGAGATACCTGGTTTAGGGAAAATCCTGTCAGCTGACGGTAGGTTGACGCCGGATCTCGTCATCCAGCTGGGGATGTACACCGTCACCTCTAGAGGAAAAACATGCACTACATTTACGGAACGAATGACCTAAGCTGTTGACGTGCCCGGAATTAACAACCAACCTACCAACCTGAAAGGTTACCTTTTAAGTAGAGAAGGCGGCGGGAAGTTCAGAGGTTCTGTTTCCGCGATGCAACTGCAGCGGAGAAAGCTTGGCAGAATACGGCCCTTTTTGCAGTACTTTTCCTTCTCCACAACGTTTGCCTGATGTTTGCTTGGCGCACCCATTGAGGTAGCTAAGGGCATCATCCGATGTCCCTGCAGTGCCACTGGCTGGGAGGTCCTAGGTTTTGAGTTCCGACGGTGGCAAAGTTTTACGACAATTGCTGTCACATTCAGCCAATGTCTGGGGTCTCGCGGCCCATTGCTCCGATCTAAAATTTTCCGTAGTTCCTCCGATGAACATGAGGCGAGTGTCGGAGCAGTACCCCTTACGAACGGGCCATAGACCACGCGCTATCTGTCCTTCCTCTTCTTTATTCCATCCTTAGCCCTAACTTGCACACATTTACACTTACACGCACTGCACTATCAAACATTCCGGGTACCAGTCGGGAACTTAAGCTTGACCCAGTCTGGGAGGTTGCCCTCTGATGAAAGATATCTGGTTGGGAAAATATCCTGCTAGCCGACGAGTAGGTCACCGCCAAATCTCACCATCCCACGGGGGAAAACAACCGCCAACTGCCGTGGCTAAAATCATGCACTACACTTACGGTACTAATGACCTTAGCGATTGACGCGCGGGGAATCACGAAATGATCAACTAACCAATTAGTTTGGCGCTCTCATTTGCCGGTTTCGCGCATCAGGCATCTAGAATATTCGACGCGCAAGTGTTCCGTGGCTGCGTCGTGAATTTTCCTAAGTTGTGCTGCACTTGCGCTCTTTTTCTATCGCAATGGAATTTTCCTGAGATGAAACCCAATTCCGAAAGGGGTGGCATGTTTCCGAATACTTCCATCCTGCCAGAGATGTCAGCGTACATTTAGGCATATCTAGTCTGCTGGAACCTCCCTGCCGATCGCTTCGCCATAGTTCCAGAAATAAACAATGGTTTATTGTTGGTAAATTTTATTTGGACGTGATATAATATTTAAAGAATTGAGGGAATTTTCTTTGAATATTAAAATATCAAAAATCACGCTTGTTGACGCTGCAAAATAGCTTCAGTAAATTATTTGGGAGAGCAACAGAATAATGGATTGGGTAGCTCGCAAAGCGTGGCTACCCATTTCCTAGCTTGCCACAAGGGAAAATGCTGAAAGGCAATTATTCGAGAACTATTAGTTTATCTCAGCGTGAGAAATTTTGATGATGGAAGAAGTTTGTCAATTTTACCTTGCTGTCAATGTTTCCTTGGACAAACAGAAGATTTTTTTCTGTTATAATTCATGTGACATAGACTTTCAGCTCTCAATCACCTCTTACGCGCTCAAAACACCCACTGTTACCACTAGTCAAAATTTAATTTCTTTAATGTCTCCAGATCTGAATTACCACGGCTTTTAATTGACAAGGCGATCTTTTGTGTAAACGCACGGCTAAAAGATTCTCCAACAATTATATATATATATATATATATATATATATATATATATATATATATATATATATATATATAGTCGTATTTCTTCGAAATCTCGTCAATGGGAGCGCGTTTGCGCGCCCATTCCTCTCAGCTAAGGTCACAATACCAACCATACATAATTAAATTAATAGTCGGTAGCATATATACGTGCATCGTAACTGTGTTTTACTCGCGCGAGGCGAGGCGAGGCGAGTAGCCGTGAAACAGTGTTCGGCCACTTTATTTTTAAATAATACTATTTTATCGCGCCTTCATTTGGACAACTTTTAATTCTCGGGATGTTGACACTCTACATTGCAGCCGGTATCTGGCGCGATCTTGCGAGAGTCTATGAAAGCAATTCAACTCTTCAATTGTTTGTCCTTCTAAAGAGTTTCACACGAAAAATGTTTTTGTCTTTCCCTCCGGAAGCAAACGCACCGTTTTTGGAGAAAAAATATTAGCCGACGCGGGACGTTTAAAATGCATGCTTTTTGCTGTTAATTAGCGACAAGGAATTTAATGATAAGTTTCAAAGTATGGCGATAAATTTGGATGAATTGAGGACAAGCTCTAAGCTCCCGACCTGTCTCCCGGCATGTGTGGTAGTGTGGGGGATGTTGGTGTGTGTGTGTGTGTAAGTAAGGGGTGAGGATAACTGACTTCACCCCGTAGAGGAAGGAAAGACTGCACGCGGTCCGTGTGTTAGGGTACTACTCCGGCATTTGCCTGGTCTTGATCGGAGAAGCCACGGAAAACTACCGATCAGAACAGCCGGCCTCTAGGATTCTCCTCCAGACAGCGACTGAATTCGACCTAGCTGACAAGCTAGTGGCGAAAATCTTGCTGCCGTCAGGACTCGATCCTTCCGATCAGAGGCATTTCAGAGACATCAGCTGATGGATTGAGCCAACTCTCCCGGTTGGCAGTCGGTTCAATCGGTTGAAACCGTTTCACGAACGATCACGCGAGGTATTCTGTGAAAGACCGTGACGTCACGGTCGCTTTCGCAAGCGCGCACGTGGGACGTAAGAGATTCCTGTGGCAGGAACGCCCACTCTCATTCGGCGGACGCACATCATGTCTGGAAAGGAGCGCAAACCAGACAGTCTGTCTTCAAGGAGTGTGTGAAATAAAATGTGCGTTTGTAATTTTCTGCTCTGCATGTGGGACCGAACATGCACAACCTAGAATCTTCCTTTCCGTTAAGATACTTTATTTGGTACAAAATGACCCAGCCTGTGTATTCAGAGTGTGTATTCAAATAAACTGTATTAACATTTAAAATAACGTACTCGCTTTTCATTTTCGTTAAATGTTGTCACTGAATTTGAGAGTTGCACGTGCGAGTTAAAATGTCTGGAAAATTTTCGCAAAAGGTTACAAAAATGAAGAGAGTGACTACTTCATTATTTTTTTAGAAATTAATTATTTTTCATGTCGTCAAGGCCCCTGTCCACCGGACCCGTTGGCGACTGCCTATACTCCGATTAAAACAATGTGCTTTCAAAGTCACGAGCCCAACGGAGAGGGTACAGTGTGAACTACTCGGGGTTTTAGGCAATTGCCTATACTCCCTTTAAACGTGTGCTTTCAAGGTCACGAGCTGAACGGAGACGGGGACACTGTCAACCGATCAGAAGATTTGTTACGATTTAAATCTTTGGTTTTAGAGCTCCCGATTGGATGACAATGCCCATCCCCTTCCAGCTCGTGACTTTGAAGTGCCACTATGCTTCGATTTATTTAACGTGGCACCTCAAGGCCACAAGCTGGGCGAAGAGGGGAACACTGTCATCTACCCGGGAGCTTCGTTACGATTTAAATTTTTGGTTTGGAGCTCCCGATCGGATGACAATGCCCATCTCCTTCCAGCTCGTGACTTTGAAGTGTCACTATGCTTCGATTTATTTAACGTGGCACCTCAAGGCCACAAGCTGGGCGAAGAGGGGAACACTGTCATCTACCCGGGAGCTTCGTTACGATTTAAATTTTTGGTTTGGAGCTCCCGATCGGATGACAATGCCCATCTCCTTCCAGCTCGTGACTTTGAAGTGTCACTATGCTTCGATTTATTTAACGTGGCACCTCAAGGCCACAAGCTGGGCGAAGAGGGGAACACTGTCATCTACCCGGGAGCTTCGTTACGATTTAAATTTTTGGTTTGGAGCTCCCGATCGGATGACAATGCCCATCTCCTTCCAGCTCGTGACTTTGAAGTGTCACTATGCTTCGATTTATTTAACGTGGCACCTCAAGGCCACAAGCTGGACGAAGAGGGGAACACTGTCCAGCTCGTGACCTGGGGGTGTCAGGTTAAATAAATCGAAGTATATGTATGAGTTAGAGAACATAACTGCCTATTGGATAATCCCCCCAGGACGCGGTTCGTGTCGCCTTCGGACGGCGGCGTGTGGGGCGCGCCTCGGCCCAACGGCTCGTGGGACGGCATGGTGGGGCTGGCCATGCGGCGCGAGGTGCACGCCGCCATCAACGGCCTCGCCATGAGCCCCGCGCGCCGCGCCGTCGCCGCCTTCTCGCAGGCGCTGCTCAACTTCCAGTACGCTTTTTTTAAATTTATTTTATTTTTACAGATCATACATAGTTCATCATAGTTCATAGTTCATAATAGAACGATTCAATCAAATGAATGGTACCATAAGAAGGACACTCAGTTCAAAAGTGAGAAGAGACACTCTCATCAAATTTTATAAAGTTAGGTCAATTCCAACTTGCTTATATGGGAGTGAAGTGTGGACAATGACAAAAAAAGATATCTCAAGACTGCAAGCAGCAGAAATGAGATTTCTTAGAGCAGTAGCGGGATATAGTCTCCTAGATAGACAAAGGAACACAAAAATCCGAAATGAGCTAAATGTAGAATGTATCATAGAGAAAGTCACTAACTACAGACTCTCTTAGCAAGAACATCTGTTGCGAATGAACAACGACCGCATTCCTAAACAAATGGCAAATTATCAACCAAGAGGAAAGAGAAGCATAGGACGTCCAAGAATGCGTTGGAAGGACCAGTACTAAGAGACGTAACAGGCATTATGCCTAAATACTTGAAGATAAGAAGAAGATACATAGTTCAGTACATATACACTTTACATATGTATTGATTGCTTACATTCTAAATTACCTAAAATTAAACTAAAAACTAATTCGGGTGAGGAAATCTTTTCCAGACACCTCTAAAAACAATCTACTTCGGCAAATTTGGTTAGGAATGCCTGGTATGGATATCTATTTTGTAATCGGGTTCTATGAGGAGTTTTCCGGAGTCTGAAGTTGTCTAGGTGAGGAATTTGAGGTATGGAGTGATAGAACTGGGTTGAGAGCTATGTCATATGGTGTTGTATGGAGTCAATTTGAAATTCTTTGTGGAGCTGTGAGTTTGAGACAAACCAAGGTGCATTTGTGATAGTTCTAAGAAACTGGTTTTGGACTATTTGGAGCTTGTTTAGGTTTGTTCTTGCAGCGAAGATCCAAACTGGACAGGCGTAAAGGAGGAGTGGTCTAATGATACTTTTATACATGGATATGGCGGTTGGGAGTGGGAGGTGTGAAGATCGATTAATGATGGGTTTTAGTTGGTGTATCTTATTTTTTGCCTGCTGTATTTTACTATTGATGTGTTGGTTCCAGTTCAGTTTAGTATCCATGTTTATACCGAGACTTCCAGTACGTACTCCACAACCCGCATCACTACAGTAAACCCTCGTTAGCACCAACTCCCTTAACACGAATTTCGAAGCAACACGAACGAAACTTCGCTCCCGGCAAGAGTTTGCTGTAATACGGACATTTTTTTAAATTTATAGTCTTCCTGTTCAACATACATACATGTTTTTCAGGGCTGTGAATAGAAACATATATAACGTTTGGGTTGAATATGGGAATATAAGGTTGAATATGGAGGCGCTGGGAGATGTGGAGAGTGATGAAAAGAAATCTTCGGACAGTTTGGAAATAAGAGAAGTTTTCTCTAAATCGGAATTTGCCACTTCTGGACCTACTTTAAGTTGTGTAAATTCCTGTTTTTGTCTTTTTATTCTCTGTATGATGGACCACATATGCCTAGATGATGGATGAAAATCTACGGACATTTACTACTCACGCAACTTGTCTTGAACGATGACCTTGCTTCCCCTCCCTTGAGCAATAAACAGTTGAAGGCAAAAGCTCGCAGCGAGCACTGATGACAACATTCGAAAGACTAAAACTTCGTTGGCGTGAAACAGAAGCTAATCTAAGCTAGTTGCCTTCATAGTCGAGAACTTCTGTTCAGCTTCATTACCATTATCTAAAGAAGTAGCCAAGGCAGGTCCAGGTGCTTCAAGGGAGGCACCTATCACTCCTATCTAGTGTCTCTGCTGTTGCCTACGCAGAGCGATGATCTGGCCATACACGTAACAGGTAAAATTTTTATTTCCCACAAGTTGGTTTTACTTTAAATACTCTAGTGGCCGACTTTGTTACTAATACCCTCACCCCGCCCGCATTTCTTCAAACCATCGTTCAAGGAAAGTTGCGCGAGTATTAGAATACTCGGATAAAACGAATTTTATTAACGTGAACTCCGATTATTACGGCTTCTTGGAACTGATGTTAATGAGTGTATATTGTAATTTCTAGTGAATGGAATTTCATGTAAATACAAATGCTGTAAAATTTGTTAGGAGAGGACGTTCACATTCTGAATTTATACCTTGGGAATCTTTGGAAAAGCGCAGGGAGAAATCAGGACTTTACGCGTTATTCAAATCAATATGCATTAATCGTGTAGGGGTGGGGGGTGCGAGCAAGATTATCAAGTGAGAATTTACCTATATGCGTTCTCTGTTTTCTTAGCCTAATTTTCGAACTATGATCCTTCCACGACGTATGTCGGGGAACATACGTCCCGCGGGAGGACCATGGTTCGAAAATTCGGCTAAGAAAACACAGAACAGGTAGAGGTAAATTCTCATATATTGACAGAACAATACAAAATTTTAACGAATTACCAGTAACAGTGTTGGGGACTTTCCTTCACATAATCAAAACATTTTAAAAGTAGATTAAAGAAATTGGTATATTTATAATATGTTAACGTAAAATTAATTATTTTATATTATTATTATTATTTTATATTACTGGATCAGCTTTAGCAAGATAGGGTTAGGACATTAATTTTGTCAAATAGTATTGTGTAAATGTTATAACGTTTGTTTTGTGTATCTATTTAGAAATCGCTACCACCAGAAATGTTTGTATGTATTCTTAAGTAGAATAATAAGGTTTCAATTCCATTCTAATTTTCCCAGGAACAAGATTCCTGCATTCAATAATATTTTTTTATTGTTTGCAAGATATTTTAAATGAACTACAACAATTTTTATTTCACATATTTTTACGTATTTTAGTACGGTGAGTAAAACTATATATTTCGTTACATTTCAATACATTTATAGTTTGAAACGGAATATTTTAGAGGTGAGTTTGCAAAATATGTCACTGGAATCATCTTTCTTGCAAAGCAATGTGAATTGTGGCTTCGCCATGAATTGTGAAACTTATCATTACCCGCTTTTTGGAAACCCCAGTCCCGGAATCGGGGATGAGCAGAGATGTTTCCGAAGCAGAAACAGAGTCGTTTCTAGGTATTCAGGCGCCAATGGCAAACATAGAATTTGCTTCTGAAGATACTTCAAATTAGGGTTGTTATTATTTGGTTTTGCGGGTATACTCCTCTTGTGCGTAGCGCCTGTGGCACGGACCATGTCTGCTACACCTTAGATTCTTTTCTGAGAAGAAATAATTTAAATCACGTGATTCCTCGTGTTTCACAGAACTCAAGCGTAACTCGTTCGGAAAGTAACACCAATATTTTTACAACTCATTGACATACCGCGTTGTCGGATGGGGGCGGGAGGCACGTAAACGTTGCCTTTAACCTCATTCTTTCGGAATCCATCACCAGCTACACAGAACTTCCATTCACATGAGTAGCGGCTCCTCGTAAATAATATTGTATATTCTACGAATGCATTTTATATTTCGAGTAAAATCCTTAGGTGGAGATGTGTACAATTACTTCTGTAGAGGTAAGGAGAACTTAAAGTTACCGTAAAGGTGGAACTTCCTTTCAGGTCCCCCAAATCCATGTTAAGATCTGATCGACGACGTTCTGTGCTCAGAAATTGTTTATGTAGAGCAATTTTAAACACTAAAATGAATTTTATCTTTACATATTTTCTATTTCTTCTTACATATACACAAAAATACATATATTGGACATATTTTGCTTTTTTATTACAATAAATTCGGTTCCCTACTAATTTCCAATGCATAACTTGAAAGAAAACTAACGAGCGATAGGTGGCAGGTGTGTATAGTTTCTTTAGATATCCAGGATCTCTCTCTCTCTTTCTCTTTCTCTCTCTCTCTCTCTCTCTCTCTCTCTCTATATATATATATATATATATATATATATATATATCAGTGAAAGTATTTGTGTAATTCCTATTCTCGCGTATTTCCTGAATCCTGATTCTCAATGCTTTACTGCTTACGACACACTTGACGTCTTACGACTGTGAGCATCCAAGAATGAAGCCACCCGACATTTGATTTTCCTACTCACGTGTTGAATGATTGATTCTTAGTGATTCCGGGTGCGTGAACTACTGAGGTCATTAGTCCCGTGTGGTGCATGTTTTTTCATCGGGAGGTAGCGATGATATGCCCACACTGGATGGCGTGATCCAGCGCCGACCTATCGTTGGGTTTTCCCCAACCAGGTGTCTCCCACCAGTGGGGCACCGCCCCAGCCGGGACAAGTTCTAAGTCCCCGAGCGGTCACCCGACATGTGTGGTAGTGTAGTGCATGTTAGTGTTAGTGTAAGTGTGTGTGGTAAGGGGAGAGGATAGGACAAGGATGAGGAAGGACTGATCGCGCGCGGTTCGTGGCCCGTTTGGTAGGGTACTGCTCCGGCATTCGCCTGGTGTTGATCGGAGAAACCACGGAAAACTACCGATCAGAGACTGAATTCGACCTAACTGAAAAGCTAGAGTTGAAAATCCTACCGCCGACTGGAACCCTAGGACCTCCTGGTAAGAGACACTGTAGTGACATTAGTTGATGCACTGAGCCACCGCTCTCGGTCTACTCACGTGTTGCATTATGGTGACTTTTTTTATATTTTGGGAATATAAAGCACTGTTGCCCATGTATGCACACTATTAATTGCAGTGTTGGGGAAGACAGTTTTTGATCAAATATTTCATTAATTGTAGTGATTAGTGAGATCTTTATTTGTTATTGAGCCGCGTGCGTTGATTAAGGAAAACCATTTTGTGCAGTTTTGTTAAGCAGCATTTTAGCTGCTGCAGATCCCTAGTTAGAATGATAAACGTTAAGAGGTAAAGAGAAAACGATGTGATAAAGGGCGACCAACTTTTGTCATTGTATGGTTTATCTGTAGAAGGTACTAACATTTTCTAAGAAATTCTTATAAAGAAATTATCTGAACACCACATTATATAGAAAGTTTGAGAAAAAACTACTTCGAAATAATTGACGGAAATTCGAGATTTTGATGAGATAATGAACTATTGTATTTTATAAAAATGTATTTTGTCAATTTATTTCTGTTAAATGGAGTTGGTCGTGTCTGGCACGACGTATTGAAGTAAAAATTCAAAATTAGATCCAAAACTATTATTGGAAGTGGAGGTAACAAAGCCATCTTCCTCGTGTAATCAGTACTCATACTACTGCATCGCAATGTTTAATGTCAAAATATCTAAGAAGAGTAGCGCTGTATGACACTAGTTTTAATGCAAGTATTTTCAAATTTTCTGATGGCAAATAATTCTCTAAATGCTAAATATTAACAGTATTTTATTCTAAAAAATACAGAATTTTTACGTCCAGTAAGATGTACACAAATTTCTGCTGGTCGAGACCAACGTTCTATTAAAAGTAATGAGAATGACCATACGTATAATGAGCTTCAAACATGTTCCAAAAAGAGTTTATTTTAATGTCATCCAGGACAGTAACACTGTGTGAAAGCAGGAGGTAAATCGCCTTCACTCATCGAAGATTTTTTCATTTCAAATAGCGCTTTGTTCTGGATTAATAACGTTGCAGCAACACGCATAGCTAAGTCCTCCATTGGATTCGTACGTTTTCACAATGTACATTTAACTTCCCCATTATGTAAAAAGCCGCATTGAATCTCAGTAATTGTATAATCATTTGCATCGCTAATAATCGAAGGGGAGTTTAAAGCTCCGTTCATGGAACACGCCGTATAATTAACCATCACATACAAGCGCTCGCCCCGAGGGACACGTACACAAACTCATGTACACGTGACGAGGGGTCTTAAGAAATCGATATCCTTTATTTCGTTGGCGAGAACACGTAGAAGTTACAACTGATGTAAAAATGAGATTTTTCAAATGTTACGTCAATCAGAAAAAGATAAGACTTACCTCTTCAGCTCTTAAGTATTAATAACAGCTACTTTTACAAAAGAGTCTGAGATTTTCTGCTAAAACTTTTGAAAGGGGTTTCTTAGGAATACGTTTTATTTTTAGTTTTGTAGAGAATGTTCCTGGCTATTTGGATACTATAAAATATATATCATTCGTTATAAACATGATAAAATTATTTATTAACTTTGGCATTCAAAGCAATCATGAACCAATGCAGGATTTCTCGAACGGCCTTCATATAAATATTGTTTTATGAGCCGTTTGACCATGGTTCAGTAGAAATTGTTCTTCCATACCTTTCTTTTACAACAGCGACAGAGTTCATTGGCGGACTTGCAACAGACGAAGTACTCACGAAACCGGCTCCCGGGTGAGACGGGCGCTAGTAGCGGTAGTTGAAGATGACATGTTTGTAAGAACAATTTCCACAGGACACATGGTCTACCAGCCTAGAAAGAAATATCAACATCAATGTAATATTTTAATATATTAAAGCCAAAGCAAAGGCGTAAGCCAAAGCCCGGCATAACTTCGTGGGGTACGAATGGTTTCAAAAGTTTTCCAAAACACCCACTTTCTGTCCTTGGGTAGCACAGACAGCCATGTCGCTGTTTTCGTGCACTTCCCAAGCTGATGAGACGAATTGAAGTCGAAACAGAATATGGAAAAGATGACATAGGCGTAAAGCCAAAGAATATGTTTGCCTTTTCACAAAACCATTTCACGAGGAAACGCTCTCCGTGGATTCGGCGTCCCAAAGACGAAGTTTGTCAAGGGACTTTGCCGTTTTCCAAAACCAAAAAGCGAAGCTTTTGTGTCTGGAGATGTGAGGCAAAATGGGATAAGATGTAGACCCAGTTTTCCAATTTGTTTTCGAACTATTCGGTTCTCTTCAGCAAGGCGAAGAAGCCTTGGAACTAAATTATTGAAGAATGAAAAAAAAATTGAATATTCATTTTTTGAATACGTTTTTAAAATCTTGCGAAGAAAGCCCTAATAAAAGATGAGTTACCTCAGGAGAAAAAAGCCATCTCCTTTCCCTCAAATTAATGAACAATTTTTTCTTGTGAAAAGCTTCCGCGGCAGAGTTGGTATGTTCTTGGCTGTTCCGGAAACACCGCATTCTAGGTACAGATGCCAAAGTTTCGGCCGTCATGCTGATATCATTATCAGGGAGGAATTCGCCCAAGATCGCGAATGATTTGAGGAATGTCAGGCAAATTTTGCCCTGAGGAAGGATGCAACATGCCAGCCGAGACGTTGGTATCTGTGCCCAGGACGCGACGTCTCCAAGACAGCCAAAGCTTCTTGTATCATTTTCCTGCGAAACGCTTCGTTACTGCACATCACTTTTACAGTAGGATAATGGATCACAGGATCGGTCAATTAATGAATTACATTAGTTTGCCAACGTTTCGGAATATTTAATTCCTTCATCAAGGCATACTAATACATATACTGGTCAAACATAATGTTCCCCTTTGACCAGTATATGTATTAGTAAGCCCTGATGAAGGAATTAAATATTCCGAAATGTTGGCAAACTAATGTAATTCATTAATTGACCGATCCCGTGATCCATTATCCTACTAATTAACGGTCGTGATTTCTACAATGATCACTTTTACAATTTTTCATGTCCTTTTGCGCCCAAAGATTGTGCTTAAACTGATTCGAAGCGCTGGGGACATTTAATAATACTTTTCTGGATAAACGACGGAAAACACAAATGTGATACTTGAAGGAATTCAGGTTCACATTACCGCACCCATGTATCGTGAGGAATATTACCAGCCCACATTGCAGTGCACACACTGTTCAAAGATGCGTGAGATAAAAACACTATCAATGGGAATCTAAGTTCTTGAGGCCTAAATGGCAAATCAATCTTTTATTACCAAAATTAAGAGGAACGCACTTGTGTGTATTTTCCCACTTGTGATGACCCCCCCCCCCCCAGTGTCATTACGTTTAATATCTACAATTGACAGGCTTAGGGCAGTAACAAGGTAAGCCACAGAAACCACAGGCAGCCACCCGCTCCTCATAAATGTAAAAGTTATTCGACTTTGGCTCATCAGTGTTACAGTCTATTATTGTTCCAAGTATTTCATAAATGTGAACATTATTTAAGTAGTTTACCAGACACGATAAACTTTCTCCAAAATGGAGATATTAACACGTGGGAATAGCAAGAGACTTGCCATAACTTGCGACGTAGCTAGATAACTAGGTAGAATTCAGCCGCTGTTCGGAGGAGAATTCTAACGACCGGCTGCTCTGATATGTAGTTTTCCGTGGTTTCTCCGATCGACACCAGGAAGCAGAACTTTAACAAAAGGGCCAGGGACCTCGCGCGATCATTCTTTCCTTTCCTTTGTCATATCCTCATGCCTTACACACATTTTCACTTCCATATATATAGGGGGACTGGTTGGGCGGTTAGAGCTTGTTGCGGATGGGACGGTGACACACTGGTGGGAGATACCTGGTTGAGGAAAACGCTGCAAACCGACGGGTGGATCGGCGCCAGATCTCGTCATACAGCAATACAAAAACATCGAAACCTCCCGCGATAAAACATGCCCTATATTTACGGGACTAATGACATTAGCAGTCGACGCGCCCGGAGTAACTAACCAATGATGACCAGGAAAGATGTCTCAGGGCATCGACTGATGTCACTGCAGTTTTCCTAACCGGGAGGTCCTAGGTTCGAGTCCCGACAGTGGCAGGATTTTCGATACTAGATTGTCAAGTAGGTCGAATTCAATCGCTATCTGGAGGAGAATTGTAGTTCTGATCGGTAGTTTTCCATGGTTTCTCCGATCAACACCAGGCGAATGACGGAGCAGTACTCTAACAAAGAGCCCCGGACCACCCACCCGCAATCTTTCCTTCCCCTTCCTTGACCTATCCTCAATTCCTTTTTAACACACACTAACATGCCGGGAGACTACCACACATGCCGGGAGAGCGGTCGGGGACTTGTCTCTCGCTGGTGGGAGATACCTGCTTGGAGAAAACCCCACTAGTTGACGGTAGGTCGCCGCCGGATCTCGCCATGCAGGGGAGGAAGATCCTCGCCACCTCCCGAGGAAGAACATGCACTATATTGCTACGGGACCGATGACCTTAGCAGTCCACGTGTCCGGAACCACTACCCAATGAACCCCGGCGTGCGTGGCGCGCGCGGCGAGCGGCTGTGTGCGTGTGGGCGTGCGCAGGGCGCGCGTGTTCGTGCGGGCGCCGGAGGGGCGGCGCGGCACGCTGGGCAGCGAGCTGCGCGTCTTCCAGGCGGCGCTGTGGCTGGCGGCGGCGCTGGCGGCGGCGGCGGCGGGCGCGCTGGCGGCGGCCGCCACGCGCCTCGCGCCTCCGCCGCCCCCGCGCCGCCTGCGCCCGCGCGCCCTCGAGGCGCTGCACGGCGCCCTCGCCGCCTTCTGCTGCCAGAGTGAGTCCTTATCATTAGCAGGGCTCGGATTCTCATGACGAGGGAACGGATTTCCGGGTAATTACAAGTTTTTTTAAGGAACTAGATACCTGCATTCAGTTACATTTTCTACAGTTTACAAAACATTCTGAATGAATTAGAACTATTTTTTCTTTAATATTTTGTTATAATTTCATATTTTTATTTATTAATTCGATGTATTATTACTATCTAATTCGTATCCAATTACCATTTAATATTCTCTCTTCCTCCTCCTCCTCTCTCTCTCTCTCCCTCTCTCTCTCCCTCTCTCTCTCCCCCTCTCTCTCTCCTCCCTCTCTCTCCCCCTCTCTCCCCCTCTCTCTCCCCCTCTCCCTCTCTTTGTCCCTCTCTTTGTCCCTCTCTTTGTCCCTCTCTTTGTCCCTCTCTTTGTCCCTCTCTTTGTCCCTCTCTTTGTCCCTCTCTTTGTCCCTCTCTTTGTCCCTCTCTTTGTCCCTCTCTTTGTCCCTCTCTTTCTCCCTCTCTTTCTCCCTCTCTTTCTCCCTCTCTTTCTCCCTCTCTTTCTCCCTCTCTTTCTCCCTCTCTTTCTCCCTCTCTTTCTCCCTCTCTTTCTCCCTCTCCTTCTCTCTATCCTTCTCTTTCCTCCCTCTCTCCTCTCTCTGTTTCTCTCTCTGCATAAAATGTTTATTTTATCTCGCAACCCCTTTCTGAGAGCACTTCCGTTGCATTAATTTGGCAATCGCGTATCCTCGCCGCCAGTCAAGAGTGCAATGGCGGGGACGACGTATGTCTAAACAGAGCCGAAACGCAAGCTATAGCCACCAAATTATATTTTTTAAAAGTAATTATTGATTGAAAAATATCAATTCTAGATACTTCAAATTACTACAAACTAAGATAAATATTTTTTATCAATGCTGCAGCTAAACGACACTGTCATGGTCCGGCTTTTCAGACGAGGGAAAATTCAGCCTCTCTATCAGTAAAAATACAGTTATTTTTCATTGTTTATAAGTTTTTTCCTCATTAACTTTTCAACTTTCATAAATTATATGTGATTTTGTATAACCTTCCAAATATACTAAAGCTTTTGAAGATTGTTTGCATATTGTCTTAACTAAGTAAAATTTCATGCGCAATTACCAAAATCTCCAAAACCCAGCTCTGCAAAATTAATGTTATTAAGTGAACATCATTGAACATTTTTCCGTTAAAATCCGGCCTTTCCCTCTCGAAATAGGACAGTTTAAAGTTTGTATTACGAGTTTGGAAAGTGAGTAACATCTCCTCGGTTCATAATACCGAGAACATTTACTTGCTGAAAACTTATGGTCTACTCAACTTTAGGATTAATATTAATTATTCAACATTTTAAATTTCTTTTCCAAAATGTAATTTCTTTCAATATGCATTTTGTTGCTTTTCAATTACTTAAAACATATGAAATTAAGATCTACAGAACTGAAACATGAATGAAAAGACTTTGACGTGCAACAACAGTTAACAAACATTTATTGTACAATCGCAAAAACTTGACGCTTCTAAACTCACAAGTAAATAATAATATTATCTTTGAGGAAGATGTGATAAAAAATCCTCATTAAACAAGTGCTTCATGAGCTACAGCATGGTACTTTATACATCGTTCATTATGAACAGCTCATAAATTTTAAAAGGGATAACTGATCTAAAGGATGATAGACAACACAAATTTGTTTCGTTTATGGAACTAATCAGGTGTACGATCATGGATTCATTGAACCGGGTTAGGTTCCTCAGGGCAACAATTGATGTCGCAGCAGTACCTCTGACCTGAAAATCATAATATTCAAATCCCGACGGTGGCAGGATTTTCGACACTGTGTACATAGCTAGGTCAAATTTAGCAGCTGTCAGGAGAACTCTAGAAGCCGGATGCTCTGATCGGTAGTGTTCCGTGATTTCCCTCCGATCAACATCAGACAAATACCGAATCAGTTCCCTAACAAATGGGCCACGGACCGCGCGCTGTCTTTCCTTCCTCTTCCCTGCCCTATCGTCAACCCTTACTTCCATACACTGACACTTATGTGCACTACACTACCACAAATGCCGAGAGACCAGTTGGGATCTTAGAGCTTGTCCCGGCTGGGGTGGTGTCCCGCTGATGGAAGATACCTGGTTGGGAATAAACCCTGCAAGCCGACAGTAGGATAGCGCCGGATCTCGCCATACAGCGGGGAAAGACCACCGCCACTTCCCGAGCAAAAAAAAAATCACGTACTACACGTACGGGAATAAGGACCTTAGCGGCTCATCCTAAATGATTCCGGGCGTGTCAACTACTGAGGCCATTAGTCCCGGAAGTGTAGTGTATGGTTTTTATCGGGAGGTGGCGGTGGTGGTCTTCCCTCACTGGATGGAGAGATCCGGCGTCGACCTACCGTCGACTACCAGGGTTTTCTCCAAACAGGTACCTCCCACCAACAGGGCGCCGCCCCAGCCGGGACAAGTTCTAAGTTCCCTGTACGTGTTGTAGTGTAGTGCATGTTAGTGTAAGCGCGTGAGGATAGAACAAGCAAGAGGAAGGAAAGATCGCGCGCGGATCGTGGCCCGTTTGTTGGGTACTGCTCCGGCATTCGCCTGGTTTGATCTGAGAAACCACGAAAAACTATCGGTCAGAGCAGCCGGCCGATAGAATTCTCCTCGAGACAGCGACTGAACTCGACCTAGCTCACAAGCTTGTGTCCAAATCACTAATCAATCAGTCAATCATAGAGTGGAGTGGAGTGGCGGAGCGAGGGGGCGCGGCAGAGGGTAGCACGTGGCGTGGGCGTGGTCGCAGGCCAGTCGCCGCCGCTGCCGTCGTCCACGTGCGTGTGCGCTGTGTGGCTGGTGAGCTACGCGTGCGGCCTGTTGCTGCTGGCGGCCTACTCGTCGCAGTCGGTGGCCCTGGGCAGCGTGCAGCGCGTGGCGCTGCCCTTCCGCACGTGGGAGGACCTGCTGCACGACGGGCACGTGGCCATCACCAGCGTGCCCGCCAGCGCCATCCTCAACGACGTAAGTGCCAACCCTCCCTTCACACTCACTCCCCGCGCGCTTGCAACGAACGAGTATTCGTCTTCTGCCCAGGGGCGAAACTTCAACATTATTTCAAGTATACCGCACTTTATTGAAGCGATCTCTACAGTTGCCTTTTATTTTCAGCTTTTCTGAAACCCGAATACTATAAAATTCCGTTCTTAATAATTGTTCAATAAGATAATTACACATATCACTAACTTCTGGATCATTAACACACTCCATTTTCACAAAAAAAATTAGAAAAGCGTAACTTACGATCGACCAGAGGACTGTTCACCGCAATATTTTGCGGTGCCTACCGATCGGCCAACGCATTTTCCCCTCTCCCCGCTCTTCACACACGTATATTGATGGGCTTATCGAGTACTCATTCATGTTCAAGAAAGAGACGGCATACAGATTTACCTTTCAAACATTTTATGTTTCAGCTGTTCTTCCAATCAATGGAAAGAAAATAACTGATGTTCAAAAATTAGTAAAATACGTCCCAGATGAACAATTTTGTAATTTTACCAGAAAGTTTTCACATAGCCACAGACTCAAGTGGAAATCGATGATGAGTAAATGCTGATATTATTAATTTAGTAAGAGTATTTTTCATGTCCATAGAGCACAGTGTGTATATTCAAATCTATATAAATTTCTTCTATGATTATATTGTTTCATGAGCTCAAAAATAAAGTATTTTTAAAAATATTTCATAATGATTTTATAAAGAAAATAAATCCAAGGTATAAAAACGGTTGTATACATCACAGAAATGCAACTTTGGTGTTACAGAGTATCTCAAGCAATCAATAAGGACTTCCGTTTAGAACATAAATATCCCAGATGCCAACTGTGGATGTTATTAAGTTATTTTTTTCAGAACCAAGGAACAAGGAGTAATTTCCCTTTTCATATTCACGATTCAACTGATTTCACTCCTAGCTGAGATTTTTCGATTATCAAAGAGTGTAACATCATCAGTGAGTATGACGCTATTGGGTCATCTGAAAAAATTGCTGACGCCAAGCATAGCTAAACACGCCGTGAATTTTCACCCTAACATCATACTTTTTTCTATCTTGATCCAAACAAGAAATTCCTGCGACAAATACGCGAGTCAAGCTAACCCTTTATAGGATAGTGGTAAATTTATTGATCACCTGCCATCAGTTCTGAATAGTTTACTTTTTATATTGGAAACTCCCTTGATAACACATGAGGTGTTTTTGAATTGATAGTGATTGCTTAAAAGTCCACTTTTCGTTATCTGTGTTTGGTAGGCTTTACTTATTCAGTGGTCAGTTTACTGAGCACCATCCACATGGGACGTGGCATATCCGACAAACGCGCCACGAACCGCTCGCGATCTTTCCTTCCTCTTCCTTATTCTATCCTCTCCTCGTACTTACACCTACACTTCAACACACACCGGGAGACCAGTCGAGAGCTTAAAGCTTGTTCCGGCTGAGGCAGAGCCTCGCAGGTTGAAGATACCTAGTTCAGGGAAAACCCCATAAGCCGACGGGTAGGTCGGCGCCGGATCTAGCCGTCCAGCGGGAGATCACTGCCACCTGCTGAGATGAAAATCATGCACTACGCTTACAACACGAATGATCTTAGTATTTGACCGCGGAATCACCAATCAATCAATCACTGAGTGAGAGCGGCTGGAGTGGCCTGCGGTGCCGGCAGATGCGCTTAGGGATGGCAAAAGAACATCGATTTTTTTTCACCAGAAACATCGATATTTTGCTTTCAATGTTTTCTTCACATCGATATTTTTTGCAAAAACATCTATGTTTTTTTTTAAATATTTGTAAGGGGTTTAGGCACATTGTCGGGTAGCAGCAATCCACAGCAATGTCGTTGTTCTGCGTCATCCTCTTTATCACGCTCCACATTTCACCTGTGTAATCTGAAGGAATTTTTAGGTGGTTTTACTTCGATGGTGTATGAATGGAAGTGACTGAAGGGTAAAGTACCGAAAAACTGTTCTTTATTGTTAATTTTATTCTTTACATTCGATAATAATTTTTATTAACATACTACTAACATGCTGATAACAATAAGTATATCCCTTTTATGTACTGAAATTAAAAATGGATAGGAAAATAGCATGTTTATTAGTTTATAACTAAAACATCAATGTTTTTTCGTTTGATTGATTGATTGATTTAGTGATTCCGGGCGCGTCAACTACCATGGACATTAGTCTCGTAAGAGTAGTGCGTGTTTTTGCTCGGGAGGTGGTGGTTGTCTTCTCCTGCTGGATGGCCAGATCCGGGGCCGACCTACAGGTTTTCCCACACAGGTTTCTCCCACCAGCGGAATAACGCCCCAGCCCAGACGAGCTCTAAGTCCCGGCCTCCCGGCATGTGTGGTAGTGTAATGCATGTTACTGTGTGTGTGTGTGTAAGGGGTGAGGATAGGACAAGGAAGAGGAAGGAAAGACCGCACGCTGTCTGTGGTCCGTTTGTTAGGATACTGCTCCAGAATTCGCCTGGTGTTGATCGGAGAAACCACGGAAAACTTATCGATCACAGCAGCCGGCCGCTAGAATTCTCCTCCAGGCAGCGACTGAATTCAACCTAGCTGGAAAGTTAGTGTCGAAAATCTTCCTGCCGTCGGGAGTCGAATGTAGGACCCCCCGGTCACAGGCGCTGTAGTGACATCAGTTGATGCACTGATCAACCGCTCCCGGTGTGTTTTTTCGTCGATGTTTTCATCGAAATCGAAAACCCTTCAGTGATGTATCGAAACTCGATGTATCGATGTTTTGGTAACATATGCCATCCCTAGGTGCGCCTGTCGCCGGAGCCGCTGCTGCGGGAGGTGTACGCGCGCCTGATGGCGGCCGCCATGCAGCAGCCGCCCTCCTCCGCCCTGGACGGCATGCGCCGCGCGTGTCTGCCCCACGGCCGCTTCGGCTACTACATCAGCGTCGACGTGTACGCCTTCCTCAAGAAGAAGCTGCCGTGTAGGTTGGTGGCGGTGCCCGAGGCCAGCAACAACTACCGCCTGGGGCAGCTCTTCCCGCACAACAGCCCCTACCGGCGGCTGCTCTCCCGCAGGTAACAGCGCCCCATTTCTTCTCACTTGCTTCCTTTCAAACGGGAGGGAAGAAATGATCGAATTGTAGGGGTTTTGAATCTTGCAATTATTAGGAACAAATCAAACAGAGGATTAGGTTTACTAGTAATTGTGTATTAATTACGTTGATTGAGAAATTATTCAGATTAAAAAATAATAATTTTTAAGAGATCTTCTTTGTCTATAAATTAAGATTCACGATTTCAAACAGAAATTGACCGCTCATTCATTCATGACATTCATGTACAAAAATACATGAATAT
This sequence comes from Teleogryllus occipitalis, assembly GCA_011170035.1. Lineage (NCBI taxonomy): Eukaryota > Metazoa > Arthropoda > Insecta > Orthoptera > Gryllidae > Teleogryllus > Teleogryllus occipitalis. The sequence goes on along the minus strand of BLKR01001120.1, from coordinate 248,792 downwards.
GCATGTTTTCATCTCAAAGTAATATTGACAATTTTTTTGAAGATATTGAATTCAAATTTTTAAAATAACAAAAAAGGGAGAAAGAAGATCATTAAAGTTCTAGTTGAAGTTAAAAACGTAAGTAATGAGTACAAAATATAAATTCATTAGGAAAGAATATACCAAAACATCTTTAAATAAGCACAAATCTTATAATTTGCTAAGGCATCATTCTATGAATGCAATTGAATCGGCTGAGTTACCTCAGAGCCAGCATTCCCGATAACTGTACAGTGACTCATGGGGGGGGGGAGAACGTCGCATGCGTGTACGAGTCCCGGTGGATGGGGATTTTCGGCACTACGTGGACAACTAGATCGACCTCAATTACCGTTTAGAGAAGAATTCTAGCGGTTCTCTGATCGGTAGATTTCCGTGATTTCTTTGATCAACACCAGGCGAAATACAGAGCAGTATTCTAAGAAAGGAATCAGACCAGGCGCGATCTTTTCTTCCCCTTCTTTCTCCTATCCACACCCTTCCCCTTACACTTACACTGACACTCACATGCATCATACTATACGTCGGTTTTTATGTACTGGCGCGTCAAGGTCTGTCTGCGACATCTAGTGGTAATAATCTGAGCCATATGCCATCGTGAAGACAGACCTTGACGCACCATATTATGAAAAAAAAAAGTATAACACTCGTGTCGGAGCGCCATTCGGGACTTTAGAGCTTCTCCTGCCGGGGCGGTCCCACGCTGGTAGAGATACCGGGATGAGGAAAAAACTTCCCACAAGCTGTCCTGTAAGTCAGCGTCGGATATCTCCATCCAGCTGCAGAGGATATCATTTACTCCACTTATGGTGGAAATAACCATAGACGTTGACGTGCTCGGAAGTATCAACGACAATTATCCTATAAAACGATAATTGAGGGATTCACAACCAAAACAGAGCAAGTCCATTTGGCATGACTTTGAGAAACTGAGCTTAAAAGTTTTCAACAGATAATCAATTCCAGTGAAGAAATAGAATTAAACTCTCTGCCACCATGAGAACCAAAATCTTCATTCACTATGGCAGGGAAAAGAGCATGGTTTCCTTTACCACAATGCTTTACACAGCGACAGGTGCCTCAGTGTCGATCTGATTGGGAGGACATAGGTTCCAGTCCCGACGGTGGCATGATTTTATACAAGAGCATACATTTTATACAAGACATACCTAGGGATCAAATGCAGTCGCTGTCTGGAGGAGTATTCTAGCGATTGGCTGCTCTGTTTTATAGTTTTCCGTGGTTACTCTGATCACTACTAGGTGAAAGCCGGAGCACTACCCTAACAAACGGGTCACTGACAACGCCCGATCTTTCCTTCCACTTCCTTGACCTATCCTCATCCATTGCTGACAAACACACTCGTACATTACTACACTTACACATATCGGGAGACAGGTCGGAAGTTTAGAGCTTGTTTTGGCTGGGCGAAAAATATCTAGTTGGGGAAAACCCCGCTAGACGGCAGGTCTCACCATGCAGTGGGGGAAGATCAGCGCCATCTCCAGAGGGGAAAAAACTTGCAGTGGACTTACGGGAGTAACGACTTTAAAAGTGGTTGCGCCCAGAATAACTAATCAATCCATTCTCATACAATCATTTACCATAATCTTTAACCATAATTCTTTATCATTTCATTTACCATAGTCATATTATTACAATGTTCCTAAAAAGTGGGCTTGTTCAGTTGTGGTTGTGAGCGCCGTGGCGGCTGCGCACGCGTGCGCAGCTACGAGCGCCTGCGCGGCGGCGGGCTGCTGGCGTACGCGGTCACGCACGTGTGGCCCGACTGGCTGGAGGCGGCGGGGCGGCCGGCGGCGGCGGAGGAGGCGGCGGAGGCGGCGGCGGCGGAGGGGGCGTTCCGGCCGGCGGCGCTAGCGCAGGTGCAGACGCTGCTGGCGGCGCTGGCGGGCGGCGCGCTGGTGGCGGCGGCGCAGCTCGCCCTCGAGCGACGGCTCCACGCCCGCGCGCGCCCGCGCCCACGCCCACGCCCGCGCGCGTTGCACGCGTGGGCGCAGCCCGCGGCCGCGCGGCGGACGCAACGCGTCAACCCCTTCAGGTAGACAGGTCACGCGGCGTGAAGCAGGCAAAGGAGGCTCAGGGCGTCAACTCATGACCGGGAGCGGTGGCTCAGTGCACCAACTGATGTCACTGCAGTGCCTCTGACATGGAGATCCCAGGGTCGAGTCCCGATGACCGCAGGATTTACAGCTAGGTCGAATTCAGTCGCGGTCTGGAAGAGAATTCTAGCGACTGGCTGCTCTGATCGGTAGTTTTCCGTGCTTGCTACGAACACCAGAGCCACGAATGCCGGAGCAGTTCCCTAAAAATGGGCCACGGACCGCGCGCGATCTTTCCTTCCTCGTCCTTGTCATATTCTTACCTATTACTTACACACTCACTAACATGCCCTACACTACCACACATGCCGGGAGACCAGTCGGGGACTTAGAACTTGTCCCGGCTGGGGTGGTGCCCCGCTGGTGGGAGATACCTGGTTGGGGAAAACCCCGCTAGTCGACGGTAGATCGGCGCCGTATCTCGCCATGCAGTGTGGGAAGGGGACAGCCACCTCCCGATGAAAACATGCACTATACTTATGGGACTAATCACTTCCGTAGTTGACGCGCCCGGAATTAGTAATCAATCAATCAACGGCAATGTCTCTGACCGTAGGGTTCCTAGGATTCTACTCCCGACTGTGACAAGATTTTGGACACTACCTGCATAGCCAGGTCGAGTTCATTCCCTATCCGGGGGAGAATTCTAGCGGCCGGCTGCTCTGACCGATACATTTCCGTGGTTTCTCCGATCATGACTAGGCGCATGCCGGAGCAGTACCTTAAAAAAAGACCACTGTCCGCGCGCGATATTTTCTTCCTCTTCCTTGTCCTATCCTCACCTATTACTTACACACTTGCACTAATATGCAATACACGGGAGACCGGTGGGGAGATTAGGGAAGATATCTGGTTGGAGAAAACCTTGCTAGCCGACACTAAGTTGGCGCCGGTTCTTACCATCCAGCGAGGGAATATCACCACTAGCTCCTGATGAAAAATGAACTACACTTACGGGACTAATGACCTTAGCATTTTATGTACTCAGAATCACTAATCAATAAATCAACCAATCGGAAGAAGTGGCTTATGGCTTCCACTATGTCATCGTAGTGCCATGGGGAGGTTCATGCTGCGTAGGCATGTCAGATTCAGACGCTGTCTAGAGGAGAATTCTAAGGACCGGCTCGGCCATTTTCCGTGGGTTCTCCTATCCTATCCTCCTATCTGATCGGTAGTTTTTGGTGGATTATCCCATCCTATCCTCCTATCTGATCGGTAGTTTTCCATGGGTTCTATCAACTTCAGGCAAATTTCGGAGTAGTAACCTAACAAACACGTTACGGACCGCACGCGATCTTTTCTTCCTCTTCCTTGTCCTTTCCTCGCCCCTTACTTACACGCTCGTACACTCACATTCACTACATTACCACACAACACACATGTCACGAGATCAGTCGGGAGCTTAGAGCTTGTCGCGGCTGGGGCGGTACCACGCTGGTGGGAGATACATGGGTGAGTAACCCCCCCCCCCCCAAGACGTCAGAGAATCTCGCCATACAGCAGGGAAAGATCACCGCTACCTCCTGAGATAAAAACGTGCACAACTCTTACAAGACTACTGACTTTAGCAGTTGACGCGCCCAGAATTACTATTCAATCAATCATGTGGCTTCATCAACCTTCCTTAATAAGTTCCAAATGTTTTAATTAATGTTGAGGATTGAGAAATAGTGTTTAAAAACACCTCAGGTCTCATTTCTTTGTTAGACTCTCAGAACGCTTGAAAATAGGAAAAATTAGAAATGTTGCAAGAAAGTATGAGCTGTTGTAGATCCACTAGTTTAACATAAGGGTTGAGTTGTCAGACCCTGTCACGTCAAACGTTTTGCTCGTGGAGATTGTTTCGATTAAAAAGCTTAACTTCTTTGTAAATATTTTTTGTCAATCAATACTACCCATTAATTTCTAAAGTGTGTTAGAATTCCAGCCAGTTTATTTTACAAACCCAGTTTGATTTCTTAAGTATGTTATCGATACAACGGTTTTGTTTGTATTTTCCTGCTAATAGCACCGAGTTAAAATCTTGGTAGTTTTTTGACTAGTTTTTTTCATTTTAACGCTTTTAAATCACAATAATGTGTAATTCTTGAGCCCGTAATTATTAACTCTTGAGTCCGTGATAAGTTGTGTGTTTGGTCAAGGAAAGGCGATGCATTTACAATTGTTCCCTTCAAGCAAAGTTATACCGGTAGATCATAGAGCTCAGAAGTACTCCCCTTGTCGTAGCTTGAGAGCCGATTTGAGAATTTTATAGTTCATGATAGAGGTGAAATGGGCCATGGACTATGCTTCATTTCAAAGCTATGAAATGAAGAAAATACATTTTATATATGAGCTCAAATTAGAAAGTTTTTTACTTCCCGACATGTTCAGACATGTTGAATTCATCAATAGTCTTATAGATTATTTGATGCTTTTTTCAAATTTTCTCTAAAGAGTCAATCCTTTTTAAACATTATTGACTTGAAAAGTTCCTCGACAAGCGGCAAATTTTAAAATGTACGGTCACCAGACCACAAACATACATGAGAACTAGAAAGGAGAAGTAGACTTAACAGGGCAAAATGATACCTCTCATAACATCCGTCCTCTAATGCACAAGACGCAGTACAATTCCCATTCACGAAAAAATGCTTCAATTTTTCATCCATCTTGCACAGAGCTTCAAGGTAAATCTGAACAAAACGAGTTTATTCATTTAAAAAATCCTATGTATGTTTTATTGATTGATTTTTCGTGTTTCCGGGCGCGTCAACTGCTTTGATAATTAGTCCCGTTAGTGTAGTGCATGTTTTTTTCTCGGGAGATGGTGGTGATCTTCCCCCGCTGGATGGCGAGATCCGGTGCCGACCAACCGTCGGCTAGTAGGGTTTCCCCGTAACCAGGGCTCTCCCACCAGCGGGGCACCGCCCCAGCCAGAACAAGCTCTAAGTTACCGACCAATCTCCCAGAATGTGTGGTGGTGTAGTGCATGTTAGTGTAAGTGTGTGTGTGTGTTTGTAAGGGGAGAGGATAGGACAAGGAAGAGGAAGGAAAGATAGCGCGCGGTCCGTGGTCCCTTTGTGAGGTTACTGCTCTGGCATTCGCCTGGTGTTGATCGGAGAAACCACGGAAAACTTATCGATCAGAGCAGCCGGCCGCTAGAATTCTCCTCCAGACAGCGACTGAATTCGACCTAGCTGGAAAGCTAGTGTCGGAAATCCTGCCGCCGTCTGGACTCGAACCTAGGACCTCCCGGTCAGAGGCGCTGCAGTGACATCAGTTGATGCACTGAGCTACCGCTCCCGGTATGTGTATGTTTTAAATTAATAATATTTGAAAACATTATTATTATTATTATTATTATTATTATTATTATTATTATTATTATTATTATTAATGAAATTGTTGTTATTTCTTCCTGCTGACCCTAGTTTAATGATGTAGATAGATGGTACGTGTTAAGTACGTTTGGACCATACAGGATCAATCTGCATCATGGAGTGAACAGTGGGATTGGCAAACGTAATTGAAGATATTGGTTCATTTGTAACATCTTATAAATTTTATCAAGTTTTTGAATATAATTTTTGGTGTTGATAGCACCATTTAACATAATATGCACCATTTAAACAACTTGTCTTTTTGAGGTTTGTTTTTTGTGGTATAAAATTGTGACCTTATCAAATCCAATGGAGTGATTAAGCACTGTTCTTTGCGTAGTTCAAGTGATGTAGAATGTCACATCTTTGTAATATATTTATGCTGGTAGACCCATTTGCTGAGATGTTGTGTGGTTTCCCCAATGTATACTTGTTGACAGCCATTACGAGGAATAGAGTAGACCTCATTACACTTATCCCCTTTTAATTTTATCTTTCTCATTTTATCTATTTTGATTTTATCCCCTATTTTATTTTTTCCTTATCTACAAGAGAAGTAATTCCTGATATCTACCTAAGATTGATCCTGTATGGTCGAAACTTACCTACAGCTGTCTACATAATAATAATAATAATAATAATAATAATAATAATAATAATAATAATAATAATATTGTCATTATTAGTAATCACAGACGGACCTATAGGCAGACGGACAGAGAGATTGACAGACCTTAAAAAAATTGTTTTGATAACATCCTGAACTAACTTTAAATTTCTGTAAAAATCTTCTTCAAAAGCTGAGACTACTTTTTACAATTACATAATTTTATAGAATTATATGTATAAAGTCGACACATTTTACGTATTAAATGAGAAATGAGATAATATTTTCATATAATTTGTTGAAATATGAAGATTTACCTCAACTCTTGGTAATATTTTTGTTGTAAAGTGTTTGAAAAATCCGCACTGAAGTAGATTGCGGTGAATTGTGTTTGTCTTTAGAGCTTCAGAGTTTCAAACTCTTTGTTAGCCAAGATAATACGTTGAATTAAAATTGGTACTAGCAAATTAAGATTTGTTATTTAGAAAAATGCCGGACCCTTTCAATAACATCTTTTAATTAATATTGTGGTTCAAATTTTGTTAGAACATAGAATACTTTACAGCTTTATGTGATTTCTTGATGACACAAATAAGAACAAATGCATACTCGTTTCATACAAAATGAACGTTTCATAGAAAAACAACACAAAATGTTTTTAGAGACCTGTATTCCCTTGATAAATGTTTTTTAAAAATATTGTGATACATAAATTTAAAACAATTCACCGGCAACAGCATATCCTCGGGCGACAAGTAACTGTCGGCGATAGATTACACACTGTTGTTGAACCTAATAAATTAAATTACTTTGTGAAGGCTCGTTCTCGTTTGGTGTTTTATCTGCCCTCAATCCGTGGAGCGCGTCTCCAATCCACAAAATGCATGAATTCGAAAATAAATATTCATACTGTTCAAACTATTTATGTTTTCAACTTTTATAACACTTTTAGCAACAATTTGTTTATAGAATGACCATTTTTAAACAATAAAAATAAAAAACTAAATAGATTATAGATTTTAGATGTCTAAGGTGAAAAGAAGTAGTGAGGTGAAAAGAAATAATCTACCCTAACAATTTCCTTTATGCTTTGTCTATCGATTATTTTTTTTGTTTCTTCTGATATACTTCTTTGTTTCTCCCTCTCCATACCGCATATTTTTTATGTTTCGTCAGTTACACTATTTCGGAATTTAGATAGAGCACATACCAGCCGTGCGGCTGGCGGAACAGTACAGTAGCATTGTTTCAGCAAAGTAGTTCGCAACTTTGACGTGATGGCAGCTCCAAATAGTTGGGTCGTATGTATTTCTCTCTCGTTCTCCCTGGCGTGCTCCCTTCCTCTACTAATATCATTAGATGTGAGAAACGTCCTTCTCCTTCTCAGGTGGGAGAAACGTTATCAGCAAAGGAGGAAAGTCATTATGAAACGACTGCGATGTTCCTTTACAGATAAAGGCAACTAATAATATGTATGTACGGTTCCATGATGTATGAAAAGTTGAATTAGTTGCTTATAAGAACCTAATAATATGTATGTACGGTTCCACAATATTTGAAATGTTGACTTATAAGAAACATGCTTATAAGTTGACTTATAAGAAAGTTGCTTATAAGAAACATGAGATGAAACGACCAACAAAGAGAAACAATCTACATTACTATTTTCTAATTCCCACAGAACTTGAAAGAAAATACGCTACCCCCGGCCACGTCAGAGATATCTGTGATTTTGTTAGTCATCCATAAAATATGGAAAATCCAAAATCAATTAGTTTTGATTTTGACTAAAAAATGCAAATAATTATTGAGTTGTTCCGCCTTTTATCTTATTGCGTCTACCGACCGAATTCTCATTGACACAGCTAACGTCAAGCGATCACAAGATTCCTGGAAAGAGGCCTCCAGCGTTTAAAAAATTGCTACTCACAGTTGTGGGACGAGACAGCAACTTTTTTGTTAGTATTGATATGTGAAACGTATTGTGTTTCCGTTGTGTACAGCATGTTTATTGCAATATTAGTATTAAGATTGCTTTTGTAAAAATATTTACATACTTTGTTGCCTTTTGTACGCGAATATATTATTTGTTGTTTTACATTTGTGTTGAACCATGGAGAAATATATAATATCTTGGGGGTGGGGGCAGGTTCTTTTATAAATATATATGATTCAGAAATTGACGTAAACCTGTGTTTACGTCAAAAATATGTTCAAATTATAACATATAACTTGATAGAAGAAGAAGAAGTTTATAATATATATATATATATATATATATATATATATATATATATATATATATATATATTATATGGTATATTTGTATATTGGATGGTCTGTAGACTATAATATTTATTTACAATATATGAGTATTTGTATATCTTAAGCAAGCATACAAGTATTACTTAAATGTGTAGTACTTTTCAAAGTTGCCTTTCGATATTCACTAAATATATATTACGAAACAGTAAACAAACTGATGATGTGCATGAATTATTTATTATTTCATAACAATGTACTGAAGATAAAATGTGGTTGATAAAGAATGATAAAACTGAAGTGTGATTTTTCCTTCCGATTCTGTCTTTTTAAGTTGAAATATACCAAACCGAAGTGAAAAAATTAAGGTTTTCTGTTTCGATCCAATATAACCAAAACCGTATATTTAAAATAATATTTTATACCAGAATTATGGACAACTAAAAAATATTGTTTATTAATTGTGAAACGTGTAATTCGGAATTTTTTTTAAACGTAAAAAAAATCCTAGAGGAAAAATCCTAAATCCTATGATTACTCAAGTGATATTCAAATGGACGCAAAACATTCACTGTTCTCTAATTTAATGCCTTGATTATTTGTATATTTTTAATAATGAAAAACTCGTAACATATTTTGTTCTCATAATTCTTTTCACTATGAATGTATTGACAGACTATGAAATCATCCTTTCGAAATAGTGGAATCCCACACCAAATGAACTGTGTAATATGCTGACGAGGCAGTATCTCAGTAGGAATTTGCACATTCGAGGGAGGCTGCAATCAGGAAATTACCTCCCCCCTCAGAATCGTTAACAATACACGGACATTTATGCCTGCGTAGGCATGGCATTAAACCCAAATCCTCTTAAAAGGATTACAACTATCCCTAATTCCTTTAGCACTAAAACACGATTATCTCCTCTATTGTCCGCAAAGTAGGGGATTGAATCCTCTCATCACACCAGGACAGAACAATAGGAATTCCGTATGTCTCATCTTACAAACTTTCTGAAGTGAACTTTACTTGAAGATAATATTTTTCAAATTTCGTTTTAAAACTAAAAAAAACATTGAAAAAACATTTTAGACTTATTCGATATGGCAACGCTTATTGAGCAAAGAAAATGTATTCTAAATCTCATAACATTATATTATCGTAGACGCAGAATTATAGTTAGAAAAATATGAAAATTGTAATTCATGATCTTATTTCTTACGTAGTAAAGCGTATTTAGAGTCACAGCAAAAAGTGGAGATTTTTTAAGTAATGTGGTTACTGCCTTTGAAAAGCATCAATACTTAGCTTAAAATCTGCTTACAAATGTGACCCGTACTTTTATTTCAGGATAGTTGTGAATGGGCTACTCTTAATCAAAAGACATGACTTATTGTCGGAAACAATAACAGTGCTCTTGGTGCACTTTTAAATATTTAAGGCATTGACATTTTAACTACCTTTGCAGCTTCTTGTGTTTCTCTCCCTGGGTCAGCGACTTAATCATTCTACGAATTGCACTCCACAAAAGTGGGTCTTTCTTTTATGTACATCTACCATAGTTTCCCTGTGAGAAACACCAACTGAGTTCAAATTCGACATTGGTCGCTAGTCATTCTGAATGTCACATAATTTGCGCTTTAAGGAGTGAACATTTACAATAGATTTTCGACCGGCCATGAAAGGCCGCGTCCTAGGAACAATTGCTACGTTTCGGCAGTTCTGCTGATATCTTCCTCCAGAGAGAAATGCGTGGTGGTAAACTGCGAGCGGGGTATTACCCCCCCCCATCTTTTGCCTTGAGAAAGGTCGCAGTATAACGGGCAAAACTTTGTCAACTGTGACTAGCCATCTCCAAGACATCTCTCAGACAGCCAAGAATCTGTGTACTCTGGCCATGGAAGTCTATGCCGATATTTTCGATATTTATTTACTATTATTATTTATATTAGTTAATAATGGTACATCTCAATCTTCAGATATATTTTTTTAAATTTTTCTTAAATTATTTATTTTAATTCGTATTACTTTTAAATATAAATTTATTATGTTTATTTAAGTTATATTTCTATATAACTTAAATATGAATTATTACTTTGAAATATTTATTTGTAAAACAAACTTGTCAATATTCCCATGCCTTATTTCGGGGCACAGTATGACCCCAGCATCAGGAAAAGTACATTTATTATGCTAAGACAAAAACCATTTCATAATTCATATTTCCAATAAAAGTGATTATCCCAACATGGCACGGAACTATATTCTTAAAATGCAGGAAGAGATAACGAGACAATGCAGGAAGAGAGGTTACGAGAATATCTGTGGAACTGAAATCAGAGTATATCTTTCCGCATTGTACGAATATAGCAGCCTGCAATGTGACAAATCTTTTATTGGAAATATGTGTTGTGAAATGGAATCTGTCTTAATGTAACAAATGTTCTTTTTACTTGATGATGGGGCCACAAAGGCTTCGAAACGTTGTATAAACTAAAAAACAGACATGTTTGTTTTACAAATAGATGTTTTAACATATCCGTCTAAAAATATTGAGGTGTACGAATATAAATAAATAGTAAAGGTTAAGTCATATTAACCAAAATTTTTGTTATTTGCAGGATCTGTTTAACTCCTGATCATCGCCAGATTGGTAATTTCGCCTCTCAGCTGCGCAGCCCCACGGAAGCAGAAGAGAGGCAGATTAGTCGTGTTCTGAGACGGCATCATGAGAAACCATCAGAGTCCGCTCACTGCCGTGGAAGACTATTTGAGCGCAGAACATTGTTGGAACAGAATCCTCAAACACGTTCTTTAGTTCCTCCGAGGACAGTGTGGCGAAAATTTCATCCTTTTAGATTATAATGCACCAATGCTTATAATTTATATTCTACGAAAGTTATTTGCAATCATGCTGCTTATTTCTATAAAACTCTTTATTTGTGAATTCTGACTTATTCATCATGATGTTTCTTTTGATCGAAATATTTTAGGCAAATCAATTAATTTTATACATATTTATCACATACGATTGTTTAAATATATGCGCCCTCAAAACCATCAACGGAATGTGAAAATGAATAAATACGTGTTTTTGCAGGCTTCTTCACATCGTTGCCTTTTACTAATTTACATGTAAACAATATAAGTACGTGCTTTCAAATAAAAGTAGTTATATTTTGAACATTGTTTCCAAACAACTGAGTGGAAAGGTAAAAGAAATTCCATACGGTTTACGAGACCACAGGAACGGCGTGGCAGCTACCAATGGCAACTCCGCGTGGCTTTCAAGACATTATTGAACACGTTGAAAGTATTCTCTTTCCCAGGGATATTTTTCACAACTCGCGTTTGGTTATTAGGCCCGTGTTTAATTTTTTAGTGCAATGTACTGTTATATAAGAACAAAAAGAGCCAATTTGTCAATATTTGCTAAAACTAAAATAAAATTATTCGATTTAATTATTGTTTTTCAATTCGTTTTCAATCACCTCCTGACCAGTGGTTTGTATCAAATGATTTGTATAGTTGATTTGTATAGCTCTGCGGAAATTCAGTTTGCTTCGGAAGCAAATTTTTCTATGAGACAGAAATAACTCGCTTACAATCGTCCGCAATTTCTAGACTAAGGCTACAATTGAATCAACACTGCTGAATGAACATGCACCAGAGAGAGTCGCTGTGAATGAGCACAACAGACCGATTCAGTTGCAGACTGTATGAAACAGGAAACAGGATACTTCATGCTTCGCTATGGCATAGTATATTTTTAATATAAAAGCTTGGTTTATTTTCCCGGTTGCTATCTGCGGATAGACTTTCAAAGTAAGGTAGTTTTTATTACTCTTTCGTTTATTTTTTTAATCAATCTGTAATTAAATTCGGGATTGTATTTTTTTCATTTTCGTTGGCAATTGTAAGTGATGAAATAGCGAGAGCTGGAATTTTTCATGAGTTGTTTTTATAAGCAGAATGACAAATTTTTTATTTCATTTTAGGCAGCTTTTGAACTCATTTGTCTAAGAAACACAATAACAAATGTGTGTGATTAAAACTAATTTTTATACTTTTTCCGACTTTTCGCATTGTGTGGTGGAAAGTGAAAAAAATTGTGAAATGTTTCACTTAATTAAAATTATCAGTAAGATTGAGAAATTTAAGCTTATATTACTTCTGATATCGAAACCTTTCTCATAATTTTCTTCCAAATTGTCATAATTTTCTTGGTGAATCGAGAATATTGTAATGTTACATCCTAATTTTCTGGTGTGTGGTTGCAATTTGCAAGTTTAGCTTAGTCGTTAACTAACATCTTCACCTTTATTTCACAACATACAATCGAACCTCGATATCTCGAAGCGTCTCCGGCGCTCAACACTCAACAAGGGGTTAGGAAACACGTTGCGTCTTAACTTTACTCAATAAATGCAAAAAAACGTTTTCTAGAAAATTTACTGTATTAAAATGTCCTCAGCAACTGAAATCTCACACTGAATATATCTCCGGAAAGTGCCTAATCCCTTCAGAGTATGTGGGTCAGAAGATGGTTTGGAATCATGCGCTTCTCCTATTTCTTTTTCGTCTGGCGAGACTTCTTGTTCTATCATCATGGAATCTAAAATTTCAGTGTCCCGTGGGAATTGACTCGGAGGGTCGGGATTTCGAGTGAAAGGAGTGAGTGACGCGGAGGGAGTGGATATCGTAAAAACAAACTTTTTCAGATTCTTCAAGTTAATAGTATGATTAACATTCAGGATAAAAAGATATTCTTTCGAGTAAGCGAAAAATTTGTGGTATCAAATTTTGAGTTAATGACACAGTCTTACACGTAAAATACATATAACGCAGTCGGAAATGAAAAATTGCTACGGCAAATCAAAACGTCGAGTAATCGACGTTCAATTTACTAAGATTTGACTGTATATGCCGACATAAATTTCATTAAACTCGAAGATGGTACCGTGCGCCAGTATCGCCGAAGTCTCTCTGTAGTGGCACCAGTGGCTGGTGACAGAACCAGTCACACAAATTATGTTGGTAGCACGAACTGCAGATTGAAACAAATGAAAACGTATATTGCGTACTTACCACAATGATAACAGCGCTGCAAGTGCCGTCATCTTCAATTGTTTCCCGGTGATCTGGTCGCTACGAACATAAATGCAAATTTTAATAGGAGCCCCTAATTTGGTTCGGTGCTCAGAGACTTTCCTGGCGCACTGTTGATTGATTGAATGACGATTCCGGGCACGTCAACTACTGAAGTCATTAGTCCCGTAAGTGTAGGGCCTGTTTTTCATCGGGAGATGGCGGTGATTTATCTCCACTAGATGGTAGGATCCGGCGACGACCTATCATCGGCTAGCGAGGGTTTCCCTAACCAGGTATCTCCCACCAGTGGGGCACCGCCCCAGCTGAGACAAGTTCTAAATCCTCGACCGCTCTCCCGACATGTGCGTGGTAGGGTAGTGCATGTTAGAGTAAGTGAGTGTGGGGGTGAGGATAGGACAGGGAACAGGAAGGAAATATCGCGTACAGTCTATGGCCCGTTTGTTAGGGTACTGTTCCGGCATTCACCTGGTGTTGATCGGAGAAACCACGGAAAACTACCGATCAGAGCAGTCGGCCGCTAGAATTCTCCTCCAGACAGCGACTGAATTCGATCTACCTTAAAAGCTAGTGTCGAAAATCCTGCCACCGTCGGGACTCCAACCTAGGACCTCCCGATCAGAGGCCTTGCAGAGACATCTGCTGATTGGCACTGGCGCATTGTAGTGGACGGAATTGTGCAGAGAGTAAAGAGCATAAGCTGGCCCGTTTTCCGCACAGGCGTGCTCGGCGCTTCAACCGCGGAGTTCCCTGGCGTTCAAAATGCAGTCTTGTGCCCCCGTTGGAGCGCGGCATCCCAATTCCTGCGGTCGAACAGCGTCATCCGACATGCGGCCGGCGCTGGCGGTCCCGCACATCAGCTCAGCCCTGGCTTGGCTCTTCGCTAAAATTCAGCCAGTCGCACAACGATCCTGCTGCTGCTGCTGCGGCGGCGGCGGGGGCGCGGGGTCGCTCTGCGGAGTTCGGCCGTCGGCCGCGCGCACACGCACGCATGCGCGTGTTTACAATGACAGAGTGCGCTGGCGGGCACGCGCCACTTCCGTCGCCTCCGACGCACGCAGTAGTTGATATGACGCGATCTTACTGGACAAAATGGCAAATGGTTCACAGAGTTAGGTGGCTCAGGGCATTCACTGATGTCACAACAGTGCCTATGACAAGTAGCTCCTAGAGATCGAGTCCCGACGATGGCAGGATTTTCGGAACTAGTTGTACAGCTAAGTCAAAACAACTAGCTATTTAGCCGCTGTCTGGAGGAGAAATTTAGCGGACATCTGATCTGATCGGTAAGTTTTCCGTGCTTTCTCCGATCAATATCAGGACATGATTTCCCTGCAGGAGGGTAGGAGAAGTACTCTAACAAACGGGCCAGGGACCGCGCGCGATCCTTCCTTCCTATTCCTTGTCCTATCCTAACCCTTACATACACTTACACTAACATGCACTACACTGCCACACATGCCGGGAGACCGGTCGGGAGCTTAGAGATTGTCCCGGCTGGTGGGAGATACCTGGTTGAGAGAAACCCCGCTAGCTGAGGTGTCGGTCGGTGCCGAATTCATCATCCAGCGGAGGAAATTACCCCCTTCCCTGAGATAAAAACCTTCACTTCACTTGCGGAATTAATGGAGTTGACGCAGTTGACGCAGCCGGAACCACTAATCAATCAAAACAATGTTTCACAGTGTTGTTTGACGACTTTCATTAGAATGTGAAGTACGATATTGCAAATAATAAAAAGATCTTTATGATAAATTTAAGAACAAAACATATTATCAAATTTCAAAAATAAAACCTAGTCTAGGTGATTCAGAAATGATGAGTAGATTTGAATTTATTCCATCATAAAGATCATCGTTAAGAACTTGGAGCACTAGATAACACGAAAAAACACACACGATCCACAGACACATTACGGTTTTGTGCGTACGTAGTGTGTTTCAGTAAGGTAGTGTAATTGAAAACAAATTTCGATCTTACGAAAACAAAACGTGTTTGACACGTTTTTGAAGTTAACTCATTGGATTTAAAACTAGGCAAATTTAGTTCACTGTTGTCCATGTTGATTATTGAAAAACAGATTTTATTCCATACATGCTACTAAAGCTTCATCAACAGACAGAGGTCGACAAGGGTACAAGCGTGACAAAACGCAAAAAACTCCAGAAATTCCGTTATTATTATTATTATTATTATTATTATTATTATTATTATTATTATTATTATTATTTTATTGATATTTACACGTTGCTGGTAGACAGGAAGACCTGGTTTTCAAATAACGGGCATTTCGCCAAGTGTGTTATTTGCTATATATTTACGAATCTGAATTTAGAAAGTTCCCGGCAATGCGGCAAGTATTTAAGATGACAGATTTTTGCATTAATTTTAAAAGCCTTGGAGGGATACCAAGTTTTTTAAGGTTTTCTTTGACGTGTTTTTCTATAAGACAATTACTGGAGATAATTTGGGAGAATGAATACTTGGTCCTGTTTCCATTGATCATTGATTTGATATGTCAGATCGCTGTACTTCCTTATTTTTTCCGAGAGTGGTTTTTTCATTATTATTATTATTATTATTATTATTATTATTATTATTATTATCATAACGCATATCACCTGAAGAGCAAACATGAGGAATGATTTCCTAACTTGAAAATTACAGTGACTATATTATATTAATGAACGAGTGAATAACGGTGGAAAGATCAGGTCTCCCGCGGAAAGCATTTGAAATGTTTGCAATCCCACACTCCACTGACCAGGAGCAGTACCTCTGACCGGGAGTTCCAAAGGTTCCAGTCCCGACGGGGGCCGGAATTCCGACTCCAGTTACAAAGATTAGTCTAATTCAGCCTTTGTCTGGAAGACAATCGTCGGCTGCTCTAGTCGGTAGTTTTCCTTGGATTGTCCAATCAACATCAGGCAAATGCTGAAGAAGTTCCGTTTCCAACGAACCACGGACCGACCGTTAGCTTTCGTTCCTTTTCCCATCCTCCCCTACTTACATACACACCCGTACACAGGCAAAAGTACCCCTAATCCGGGAGACCAGTTGGGAGCTGAGAGCTTGTCCCGGGTAGGGTGGTGGCCCGTTTGTATATGATAAATAGTTGGGAGAAAACCCCGCACGCCGACGGCCCCGTACCTTGCCATAAAGTGCAGGAATATTGTCTCCACTTCCCGCGATACAACATGCACTACACTTACGGGGCCTTAGCAGTTGTCGGTCCCGGAATCACTAATCAATTATTCAACCAACTCAAATCCACTTGGGTCAATCAATATCGCAATTTCTAAAACCGCACCATAGATGGATTGATTGATTGTTAGTGATATCGAGCACATCAACTATAGAGGTCATTAGTCCCGTAAATACAGGTCATGATTTTCATCCGAAGGTGGCGGTGATCTTCCCCCGCTGGATGGTGAGATCCAGGAGGGGAAGGGCTAAGGATAGGACACGGCAGAGGAAGAAAGATCGCGCGCGGTTCGTGGCCCATTTGGTAGGGTACTGCTCCGGCATTCGCCTGGCGTTGATCAGAGAAACCACGGAAAACTACCGATCAGAGCAGCCGGCCGCTAGAATTCTGCTCCAGACAGCGACTGAATTCCACCTAGCTGAAAAGCTAGTGTCGAAAATCCTGCCACCGTCAGGCCTCGAACCGAGGACCTTCCGATCAAAGGCACTGCAGTGCCATCAATTGATGCCTATAGATGGAAAACATGTGCACTGGTTGCGTAGCTGTGGGTCCCGTCCAGAGAAGCGGGCGCCCCACTGTGCATCGGTATGGGAGTGTGGCCGCGCCGCCACCGCCGCTTTTTCGGCCCCCCGCAACCGCGGCCGCAGCGGTCGCCGGGCGATTACCAGCGATTATGGGCGCGCCAGCGACGTGTTCGCGATGTCGCCGCCGCCCGACACGGCGCGCGGGCTGTCGCGCGTGACTTCGAGCGCGTCGTTCGCACCCGCGCACGCGCACGCACTCGCACGCGCACGGCTGCAGCGCCGCGAACGAAATGAGCTGCCAGCGCGCCGCACTCGTGCGTTTTTCAGAAGCCTTCGTTGTCAATGGACATGTCAAGTTCCAGGATATCGATTGATTATTTCGGTTTTCCGGGTCCATTGACAACTACAACGGGAGAGATGGCTTAGGGCATTAACTGATGTCACAGCAGTCCTTCTGAACGAAAAGTCCGAGATTCGAGTCCCGACGCTGACAGGATTTGTCAGTTAGTTTGTCAGTTAGGTCGAATTCTGTCGCTGGCTGGAGGAGAATTCCAGAGGCTGGCTGCTCTCATCGGCAGTATTCCATGGTTTCTCCGATCAACACCACGCGAATGCCGGAACCTAGCAAATGAGCATCATAACAAATAGGCCACATACCACGCGCGATCTTTCCTACCTTTTCCTTGTCCTATCCTGTCCTGTCCTCTTACTCACACTTACACTGACATGCATTACACTACCACATGCCGGATACTTAGAGCTTGTCCCGGCTGGTGCGGTGCCCTGCCGGTGGGAGATACCTGGTTGGGGAAAACCTCGCTAGCCGACGGTAGGTCGGAGCCGAATCTCGCTATCCAGCAGGGGAAGATCGCCATCTCCTGAGGGAAAATATTCATGACACGTACGGATCTAATGACCCTAGTAGTTGACGCGCCCGGAATCACTATCAATCAATCAACCAATGAATCGACAACTATGGTCATTACTCCCGCGAGTGAACATTAATTCTCATGTGGTGACTGTGTTCCTTCCCGATGGAACGAGAAATGCGGGGCCAGTGGTAGAGTAGACAATTTTGGGCCCGGGGCAATGCTGAAACATGCCTCCCCTCCGCCCGCTCGAAAAAAAATTAAAAATTTGAAAATTGTCTCAAGAAACCATGAGTTTTTTTCTTTCTAAGAAATTACAAATATTCCAACATTTAAGCTAGAAAAAAGTTTGGGGGATGTATTTTAAATAAGTTTTAAGTAAACGTATTTAGTGAGAGAATAATACAATTTCCACGGTGAGCTTAAAACGCAAACAAATTGTTGTGAAAAGCTAGTGTTTAATAAAACCACTTATTAAATACCACGACTTATAAAATTACGATAACGGTTTTCCCAAGTTCTAATTTCTTTTTCAATTTCTTATTAATTTTTTCCCATCAGTCCCATTATCTGGCCCCTTGACTTCCGGGGCCCCAGGCTATCCATGCCTAGCGCCGGCTCTGTGCGGGACGGAGTTACATGTGTTTCCTCTTGCGGGGCACTGGCCCAGCCAGAACGAGCTGTAAACTCTCACCTGGTCTCCCGATATACGTGTATGTGGTGCTTGTAAGTGTGCCTATATGCGAAAGGGGTGAGGAGGGGAAGAACGACAGCGCGCGAACTGTGGCTTGTTTGATTAGGTACTGTTCCAATATTCGTCTCTGAATTTGTCTGTGAAAAAATAAACCTACGTTTCCGAAATACCATAATGAAGGTTAAACTTTTACAATTTTCATAATTTCAAAGGTTTCAAAGAACATTCGACTTATGCCATTATTAAATAATCTTAACTTTATTTGAGAAAAATGTTTCGTTTAATTTACATACCGCTTTTAAACAATTTCTTTTGACAAAAAAATGTTTTTGTTTGTATATCCTCGAATATGCATTACAGGAATATAAACAGTCTTTCTGCA
This sequence comes from Teleogryllus occipitalis, assembly GCA_011170035.1. NCBI lineage: Eukaryota > Metazoa > Arthropoda > Insecta > Orthoptera > Gryllidae > Teleogryllus > Teleogryllus occipitalis. The sequence continues at coordinate 229,616 of BLKR01001120.1, read as the reverse complement.
TAGCATTCGTATAGCCAATAATATAGATTTGTTTCATTTTTCATTAGCTAATTTACAAACAAATCGACAATTTCCATTATAAATGCAGTAATGTTGAGTCATTTTACAAGAAAATGTAAATATATTTGTATTATCCTTAACTGAGTCTACGAATTCACCCATGCTAATACATGTCTTCTCCCAGAGGATGAAAATGAATGCCTTGAAACGGAATAGCACTTGGAGATTTCTCATAGTGATTTTAATGCTCATTCTGAAGTAATCTTTTAAGAACACGCTGTGCAGTAGGGGCGGAAGCGTGAACATCAAAAAATTAAAAGAAGTTGTCATGAATAATAATTCTGAATAAATTATGATTTCAGAACAAATTTTGTTGTAAATTCATATAGAATATTTTAACTTGTACCTCGCAAACTTACAGATCCCTTGTATAACAGTGATATCAGATACACACGAGTGAGCACAATGACATATTATGAAAGAAAATTAGGTGTTAAAGTTTTCTGTAGAAATCATTTTGCCATTAAACGCTAGAGGTTTCTGGAATCATAAATTAGGGGCAGAAGTCATGAGGAAGAATAGGATCTCTTGTTCGGAAGTGAAAGTGTGAACACGTGAAAAGAAACTTGAAAAAGACATTAATTGTAGCTCTTAGGGTAAATCGTTGAAGTTTTTTATGACTTTGAGTTATGAGCTCTTAACAAACTTCTGGTGAATAAGAAACACAATTCGCGATCTTTCGGCGAGATACGGCAAGTTGAACCAAAGAAATGGGGAAAGAAGGAACATACTTATGGACTATTACATATCTGTGTACATCAAGAATGATTATAAAATATATTTCGTGTATTGAATATGTCCAGTCAAAGAACATTGTACTTGATGCCACAAGACAGACTCAATTTGCTATTAATGTCTGAATTTGAATACCTCAGCGCAGTGCTGGAGGACATATGACAATATACAAGACAATAAAATAGAAAAAGTTCCTTTAACAAGACTGTGCATCTAACGAAAATAACATTTTACCATGGGATTAAAGCTCAAAGACGTTTTGAAGAACTTTCCAAATAATTTTTAATGCTCTGAATATCAAAACTTTATAAGTAGAAGTCACGGGTTAATGCCGAGGTATGATGATTTGAAACTGCTATCACTTTTAATGTCATTCTCAGTTCAGGCAGAATTGTTCATTATGCGGATATCGTAGTAAACTACTAGCGCCACAATGGCACAAACTTTCCCGCAATATTTAGAAAAAACTGGGCCTTTATGAGAAAATCTGTTTTTAAAATTGCCTTTATTTGAAGCAAAATAACGCAAAAATACTCATAATTACAAAAAATATTGGGTTAATTTAAAAAACAAGAATTTGGGATCATTTCATGTTACCTGCTCTAAACAGTTTCATTACAAAATAATACTAACAAATTAAAACGCTATTCTATTTTACGGAAACTTCCTCTGCACAGCTTCATTTAAATACCAAATTTTTCGGAACAAATTTCATTTCGAAAAAAATCTGTATTTTAATATTCTTGTAGGAAGATATCAACAGATTAAAATTTTTCAATTTTCGAAAATTTAAAAAGTTTAAGGAAAATTGGACATACCCTATTTTTATCAGCTTACTTTGCTGTCTGAGAACAAAATTTAAAGAAACAAATTGCACCAATTCATTAGAAAATTTTGAAAATGTCCTTGACGTTCCATTTAAAGAACCCGCAAAATTTTAAATATCCATTTAAAATTCAAGGGGATGGACAGATTAATCGGGAAATACCAATATTGTTGAAAGTCTTGCCTACAGTTTAGACGCTAGTGTTGGTCATTGACAGATGGATGGACGGGCCATTCTTTTTGCGAAAACCAATTTTTCGGTTCAAAGAACGACAAAACTTAGAATCTGGCTTCACACTGTATTAGAAGTAATTTACTACGTATAGGAACAGGGATATTACACTGTTTCGGTATCAAGACCTTCAATACAACTTTTTCTAACGAAGAATAGATGCAATATTACATAACTCTCTCTATACTACGTAAGTAGTGTGCGAGAAAGTAAAAATTTACCTCAGTCTTTTTTAATGAGACTGCAACTGAAATCCAGAGTTGCACCCGAATGATTTATCACTGTCATCACGCACCTTACGATAGATAGTATAGTGCATATGAGTGTAAGTAACGGGCGAGGATAGGACAAGGAAGAGGAAGGAAAGATTGTCCATGGCCCATTTGTTAGGGTACTGCTCGGCATTCGCCTAGTGTTGATCGGAGAAAGTCCCCCTCTACCCCCAAAAAAACATCAGAGCAGCCGACCGCTATAATTTTCCTCCAGACAGCGGATGAATTCAACCTAGCTGTCTAGGTAGTGTCGAAACGTGTCATCCTCGGTATCGAACCCAAGGACCTCGCGCTCAGGGGCACTGCAGTGACACCAGTTGATGCTCTGAGCTACCTTCATCGGCCTTCCCCAAAAGAGAAAGGAGAAAGAAATTAATAAATTCACAAACAAATAATTCATATGTTTAATGTTAAAGGGCTCATCTTAAAATATTGATTTATTTTTGTAGATTTTTTCTTTTGTAATACCTATTAAAATTAAAATCAATGCGGGAATTACGTTTTGACTCTACTTGCAAGGATAAACAGCTCTCAATTACTACAGCGACCCAAAACAGGATGTATTTTTGATAACCAACAATGAACAATTATGCAGCTGTTCTGTATGACAGTTTGTGAATGGATTGGTAATGCAAAGCGAGAATTATGTTTATAGAGCCTCACTTGCACGCTGAAAAATTTCGACAGTTGAAAACCAGTGTATGACCTCTTGTGCGCGCACTGGCATTGTGTGTTTCGCATTATTCTGTTGTGATGATCCGGAAATCCATTTGGAGAATCCTGTGCGTGCACTTGCATGTGAGATAAAACAAGGCCATAGCGCTGCAAAAATTCATCATTCCGCTATTTTTCTTTCTCTCTCACCACAGCGAAAAATCTATTTCCCCCGATTCTCGTTACAAATGTCAGCGCGTTACTAGGCTGACCCCTAAACAATGACCTATAGAGCTCTCACAAAAGCACAGGTATTAGGTAAAAATCCGCTGCAACGAATATAGATTTCAATTACTTGCATCGCCCATTGCCAGCCCGCGTCGTCGACAGGGGGCAATGACGAGGGGCGAGCAGGACACTTTCCCCGCCTCCGGCCTCCCGCCACGGATGATTTGTGGGTTCGTGTGCAAAAAGCGATAACGGCGCTCTCTGTTGCGCACCCGTGAAACGCCGCGATTTTTCTGCGGCGGCTGGAGCGCCTGGGGCGGCGCCTGGCGGGAGCCGAGTGCATTTCTCAGCCGCCTCTAATAGCGCTTCCGATGGCACCAAAGCCCCGCCGTCGCCCCCCACCACCACCCCACCGTCGCTTCGCACCCCCACCTACCCAACCTGTGCCTCCTCCACCAACTAAACGGTCCGTTCGACGAAGACCTGGTATTTGGCTTTGCCTAAAGAACAATAAGTACTTTCATCTCCTTGGACAGAGAGACCCGTTGTCAAGTGCTCAAACCGGCTTAAGTGGCTCCGGGCATCAACTGATACTCTCCGCAGTGCCTCTGACTGGGAGGTTTTAGGGTTCGACCCCGGAACGTGCCGGGATTTTCGATACTTGCTACAGAGCTCTGTATAATTCATCTGCTGTTAAGAAGAGAATTCTAGCAGCCGGCTGCTCTGATCGTTAGCTTTCCGTGATTTCTCCGATCAACACCATGCAAATGCCGGAACTACCCTAACAAACGGGCCACGGACCGTGTGTTAACTTTCCTTCCTCTTCTTCATCCTCACGTCACGCCTTATTTATACACACACACATACACACGCTTACACGCACAACATCCACATATGTTGGAAGACCAGTGAGGAGCCTAGAGCTTGTCCCGGCTGAGAGAGTGCCCCGTTCGTGGAGATACCTGGTCGGGGAAAAGCGCCGGTAGTCGATGTGTAGTTCGGAGCCGAATTTATCCAGTCAGCAGAGGAAGAACATCACCACTTCCCGAGGAAAAACAGGCACTTCACCAACGGGACTTAGCAGTGGACACGCCCTAAATCACTAATCAATCAATAAACCGCCCAAAATTTTTCATGTCTGACACCCTCTGACTTTTCAAAAAATCATTTGCTGACATTGTTTAGGGAATTAATTGCTGACAATTACCATATGATACTACCATAGAACATCCTAGCCTCACGCACCAGTGGTTTCTTCAAAGACGTGCTGGTTTCCCAGCAAAAATGTATATTACACCAAGTGACTATATAGATACTCACACTTTGTGAATCAGAGTGTGCTTGTAGTGTAGCTATAGATGTAAAAAAGGGATGAAAATATGTTTATAACGTATAAAAATACCCAAGAAGTATAAGAAATCAAATCTACTCATCCAAGGTTTTATAGTGAAAGAGGGAGTGAATGATGCGAGGTCACCACATACCATCAAAACCTACGCCTACACCTTGTTCCCTATCACGCTCTCTGGCCACTCTTAGCCGCTTCTTACGCCTTAAGTCCAGACTTCATCGATTTTGAGGCTAAATGTACCGAACAATACATGTAGGAAAATTCAGTAGATCGCAGCATTATAACTGGGAATTTTAAAAAGACGTCCAATTCCGTTTACAGATCGAAAATCGAACCATTCGTTCAGACGTTATCGGTCTAGTAAATTTAGATTATTTTGGTGCTGCCACGTGGTGGCGACAAATTGAACTAGTGTCGGTACATTTAGCCTTAAGATATTCTTCAATGTGGATTACAAATGAGTCGATGCGTTTCTGGAATCACGATCCACGCAATTTTTAAATGAAATAACTGATAATTGTAATAATAATGATATTTACCACCCCTAATAAAGAAAGTCTATTTGACTTGTGAATAAGAGTTTACTTGTTTATAAAAGAACATGAACGTGGATCTCGCGCAGCTCAATGATATAATACATAAAGAAAACATAATATTAATTTAGCAAGAAGTCGGGAAGTTGAGTCTTGAAATGTCTATCACGTTGATACAATTTGATGTTCCATTGTTCATTTATCTAAAGTAGCAAATTTAATTTTCGGCCATTCTGTTTACAATGTAGACTAAAATTAAAACAGTTTTGTTGTTTTATAGTGTACGTCTCGTTAAAGTTCAGGTGAAAATTTTAACTTCCATTTTTGTTGGTCGCAATTGAAGTGACATTTAAACTTTCGGTTTTGTGTTTCGTCCAATTTCTTAGATGCATTGAGGGTGTAGCGCCATACATTACATCATAGGTGATAAAATGTCAAAAATAAGTTATTCCAGATTTTCTTTTTGTTCACATTTTTTTATTGAACAAGAATAAAGAAAGGTTACCGCATACCAAATGATGTCTATATTTCTCTAAAATTATATTTTTCCAAAATAAAATTGATGACGAAAAGTAATTCCTTTCAACATTGACGGATAAAATTCTTTTGTCTATTTATGCATCAAAATCTAATAAATCACTTCCAAAGGCGTTATCCCCCGTTTCTCGCGCTGTTAGAAACAAATCTAACAATTCTGTATTTATCTCAATAATACTGACCTTTTTCAACACACGGAATAACGCCTGAGCAATGTCATCTGAGCATGATTCATCAGTGATTCATCACGATTCGTCGTTCCCCTCAGTTCTGAAAGGATAAACAATATGAGAAGGCGCTGATTATTGCGGAGAGTCGTATTAGATATTTTCTCCCTCATACAATTGCATTATATTTCGATACGAATATCCCATCCACTCTTCTCCCAGTTATACACTCTGGTTTGTGTCTTAAATGCTTCCATGAAGATCAGAAAAATTTAGTGTCTCATCTTGATCGTATTTTATATACCTGATACCAAAGGTAGAATTCATAGATTTAGCAAGAATAGCCATCCCTTCGCTGTAGTTTCTGTTAGTTTGGTTTTCGTCTTAGTGACAAAAGTTATGTTGGAAGACAATATATTGATTTAGTTGTAAGAGAAGGAAGATTAAAATATTTCGATTGATGATATGAATTCTGAGACAGTTGAAGAATCCGAAAAGGAAACTCTGGTTACTGAAACTCAGCAGTCGAATGATAGTGATAATACTGAAAGATTTCTGAGAGTTGTATCTTAAGGAGTAAATCCTTAAACTTACATAACAGAGATCGTTTATCACAGTGGTTGAAATAAAAAATGTCTCCACCTAAGACGACAAGAAAAAAATCTCTATTTGTAATCACTAATGTATCACAATTTGCCAGGGGCAAAACGTAATGGCAGAAATTTGAAAACTATTTTAGTTTGTTGAAAAGTATTATTTTGTTGGAAAGATTGTTGAAAAGTATGTTACAATTGCTGATATTGTTGTTTGTACAAATGTAGAATAAGATCGATTGGGATTCACAAAGTCACGGGACGGCCCTCGACAGATTTTGAAGAAATGTCGACTTATATAGAAGTGCTGTATCTTGCTGGAGCGAAGAAGACGCAACATCTAAATACGGATGAACTGTGGTCCTCTGACAGAACTGAACCTGAATTTGTAAAGCGGCAATGAGTAAAATATGATTTTGTATACTTTTGTAAGCAATTATAATCGATAAAAAAACTAGGGCGCAAATAGAAAGAGAAGAACATTTGGCTCTAGTAAGATAAATAATTGACCAGTTTGTAAATGCTTGTATTGGTTAATAGCTACAATCCAAATGCATGTACTACAACAAGCAGAATTCTCAAAGCATTTAGAGGGTGGTGTAAATTAGACAGTATATCCCAAAGCAGCCTGTCAAGTATGGGATAAAGAAATATGAACTTAATGATGCAAGAAGATTTCACACACTCAGGCTGATATATTGCGGGGAACGCCAGATGGTCTATATCCAATGATGCAAGTAGCATGGCTTTGGAACTGATACGTCCTATTAACATCACAAGAAATGTGACAGTGGATAATTATGTTTCTTCAGTACCGCTTGCTAATATTTTGTACACGAATCATCGACTAACACTTGTGGGAACTCTTCGAAAGAATACGCGAGAAATTCCTCCGGAACTTGCATCAGTGAATGGTATGTCAGTGCACAGTACGTCGTCATATGTTCCCAAGAAAAACAGAATGTACTGATGATATCCATGCATGATGACATATTTAGTCCTGATTCCGGAAAACAAAGTAAACAGGGGGAAATTACTTTTTATCTTACAAAAGGAGTGGTCGTTGTAGATCTTCTCAAATCAGAATATTCTGTTTCAAGAATAAGTAGACGTTAGCCCCTCACTACCTTTTTCAATTTTCAGAACATTGCGCCTATCAATGATTAAATCATTTACACTTTCGTATTTATTTACCAATGATATGATGAATCGCAGGAAGTTCCCTACTTAGCTGAGCATAATACTGGCAAGAACTCACATGATCAAGAGTGCATCAATAACTAACTTCTCACATCGGCAAAAGAAAACAATCAAAAGTATTCTTGGGGTTAAGAGTAAGCCAATAAATCAAACTAGTGATGCTAAAACACCACAAACTTAATTAATAATTCGCGAAAATTATTATTAATTACTCGCAATAATTATAAACTTGCAATTTTCAAAAATTCAGAGAGATCAACAAAAGTGAGATCTACTCTTTTGTAAGCGCTCTTTTTTAAATCAATGAAACAAAAATAGAAGAAAAAATTTGTAGCGGTTTGTGATAAAATATTTTTTTTAATTGCATAAATTTCAGGCATAAATGACGCAAAATCTAATATATTTTTCAAAACATTGTACGTGGCTTCTTTAAAGAGGTGTTTTTTACAACAGATTTTGTCTAAAACAAAAATCTCTATCTTCAATTTTGTTGTTTTGAAATGTTAACGTTTTGCAATTTTTGAAAATATGGTGAGTTGGCAAAAATGGGTCTGGCATCGTATTTTTTACTATCATTTGATACGACGAGTAAATTATTAGAACAATTTCGAGCAGTTTTTGAAAAAAAATTGTTTAAAACATTTAATTGCCTATATTTCGCGCCAAATTACACGAAAACTACACATATATTAGAAAAATTGAACACGATTTTAATTCAAGATCTGTCTTTAAATAATAGATATCATTATGTAAAAAAGTATCTATCTTCAATATAGTATTTGTAGCCAGACGCCCAAAATTTGTAGATATGCAATTTTCGAAAAATCTGGGATTTCAACGAACATGAGACCTCCACCATTCTCTTAAGCGTTATTTACGCTATCCGAAGACAAAATTTAATCAAAAACTTTTGCGCTATTTTTCAGAAAATTTTGAAAAGGTTTTTGAAGTTTCATGTCAAGTACCCACAAGAATGAAACTATTCGTTTGAAACTCCCAAAGCCTCAAGTTCGTTCAGATCGATCGGAGTTATAAATCCGTTTTGGAGAAAATTGGTTGAACGTTTCAGGCTCTATTCGGTTTCATTGGTGCTATTCCGTTATTCGGTGTCAAGGACCCACAAAACATGCATTCTCTCCACCCTATGTGTTAGAGGAAGTAAATTACTAAAGAAGACTAGGATTTATCCAATTCAAAACTAGGACTCGACAATTTGAATTTTTCTGTGGAAAGTTGGCCATTTTCCGGAGCACGATTACAATACCTATTTTTATTTCATTCGTTAGGACGAGAAAGTAAAAGCAGAGCAACTAAGAAGAGAAAATAAGATGCGCTTATTTTCCGAAGAGGAAAAACAAGTTTACGCAACATTGCTGTAGTATTTGGTCCAAACCTCACTGTAAAAAACACAACGTAGACTGTTTGCAATGAATGTAGTTTTGAGGAAGCTTATTTTAGTTCTTAAATGTACCTGTATGTTTCAATTTGATGAAATTAGTTTGCTTATTGCATTTTATTGTATTCTATAATTTACCTTCTTTAACTAAATTTGCTTTATATAATACTCTACTTTATGGCTGTGATTTTTATTCCAGTGTTTATAAAACATTTTAAAACTGTTTAACTCGTACTCATTATTTCTCCTATACAAGTTATAGAACTCAAAAACAAATATATCGGAATATTAACGCACGAATTTTATTAATAATGAAACAATAAATACCACATAAACAGCTGTTAAATAAAATCTAACACACCAGTAATCGCGTAACAAAACTATACGCGAGCAATGGCGCGCTAACGTCACAATTTATGCATTTTTAATGTATTAAGCGCTTTCATGTATTGTTTTGATACTCTCGCTCAGTTGTTGATTACTTTCGTTTACCTCCACAAAATAGACTTCTCAAAGCATTTCAATCACCATGACCAATGCAATTTCAGAGGCAAGTTTAAATTCTTCAACTACTTACTTCTTACATTACTTTTTACTGAATCTATTGTCCGGTGCTTTTCAATTAGTATTACCGCGTAGTAATTAATATTGTACGTGTTGCTTAAACCGTATTGTTAAACGTGGTGATTTATGTCTTTTTTATCCTAAAGTTTACCTCATAAAATAGTTAGAAAATTATCTGGTCATTTTTTCTTAAATATAATTATATTATATAATTTAATACATTATATTATATAATATAATTATTATATTATAAATATACATATATTATGGCTGGGCGCGGCTGGGGCGGAGCCCTGCTAGTAGGAGATACATGGTTGGGGAGAATCCCCGCAAGACAATGGGTAGGTTGGGGTAGGCTGAATTTCGCCATCGTCCGGGGAAGATCACCGCCATCTCCCGCAAGAAAACAAACACGATTAAGGGCATTGAGCAGTAGACGCCCGCGTAATCACTAGTCAATCAATCAATACTCATTCCGTACTGCAGCATCAGGTGCAATAAAGCAGGGTAAGTCGCCAACATCAGAAGCCCTCTTGTAGTAGCTCCACTCGTGCCATCGCTCTCATCGCTACTCATTGTGTAAAGCATTCTGCTCCGTCCTACCTCACGCAACTGACCACCCTCTCATTCCAGACGCTGCCCGAGCTCTGCCCTTGGCTCGCAAACGCCCGTAGGCACTCGCCCCGCCCCGGTCCCTCGCCTCCCGAGATATATATCGCGGCAGTTTGGGGGATGCGGTCGCTTCATTCGCACGCGCGAGACGTGCAGTGCCGACGGCGGCGGCGGCGGGGGTGGGGGAGGGGGCGGCGGAGGCGGTGCGAGGCGTCGGTGGCGTCGGCGTCGGCGTCGGGACGCCCGCGCGCGGCGTTTCAGCTCACGTCGACCTCGCGGAGGAGCGCCGCGCTCGCGGAATTCAAAGCGGTTGCGCCCCACCCTCCCGTCGACGCCCACCCGGCTCGACGCCGATACCTACGGCACCCCTGCCGCCACGCCCACCCCCTCGGCACTCACCTCCCGCCAGACACCTCCCGGCACAGAGCTCCCGCAAACACCTTCCGCCACACACTCACCAGCCACAACACACCTCCCGCCACGCACACCTCCAGCCACACACACACCTCCAGCCACACACACACCTCCAGTCATACACACACCTCCAGCCACACACACACCTCCAGCCACACACACACCTCCAGCCACACACACACCTCCAGCCACACACACACCTCCAGCCACACACACACCTCCAGCCACACACACACCTCCAGCCACACACACACCTCCAGCCACACACACACCTCCAGCCACACACACACCTCCAGCCACACACACCTCCAGCCACACACACCTCCAGCCACACACACCTCCAGCCACACACACACCTCCAGCCACACACACACCTCCAGCCACACACACACCTCCAGCCACACACACCTCCAGCCACACACACCTCCAGCCACACACATCTCCAGCCACACACACCTCCCGCCACACTTCGTCAACAATTATGCTCAACAGAATCAATCACTAGTTGGACCTACGCCCATCCCGTCTACGAATATAGAAGTAATGTGAATTTCAACAAATTTATATTTGCCATCACTTGAATTAGTAAAATTCGCAAAAACAGACATTTAGCCTTTGTATTTGTCAATTACTGTTGATTTTATTACCAAATCTAATAATTACAATGTAGTATTTATCTTTAAATATTTAATCAATGATTACATTTAACGTTTAACAATATTTACAGAGTTCTTACAGGATTCATTTTCTACAACCCGCTCATATTACACGGTTTTCACTGAGTTTACTTTTCACAGTGGGTGGGCGAGAGTAAAGTTTTGTAATTCCTCCCACTACCTAATTCATAACATTTCGTTCAGGGATGGGCAAAGTGCGTGGGTCTTACGGACCTGCAACCTACCGTGCTGGGTACTCTGATTTGACAAGTAATTTTACTGCTTCTCCAGTACCGTTCAAAACACAAGTACATTTTAATGTGCTATAAAAGCATTCCTGAGACAGTATATGGAACCCTTTTTCTTCCTGTCGCAGCTCGGAAATTGCTGCCCGCCGCCGCCTCTGCGGCCGTTTCGCGGCTGCGCGCAGCCAACACTATCAGCTTTTTATTTTAGGTCACATCAATATCTAGGTCATTAGCGAACACTATTGGAGTTATCGTTATGGTAACTATGAAGATGAAACGAAATGATGATAAAGGGTGAAAGGACGAACACAAATACAACAATGCCGGAGGCGGGACTCGAACCTGCGACCCTTCGGTTCAAGATCACTACGACATCACTACTTAGCCTCGGCCACCGGATCGGCACTATCTGCTTGTATGCCGCCAGGGTGTCAGTTGCTTCCGAGGCCATGTAGAGTGACATTAACGTTATTGGTTGGTTGGTTAGTGATTCCGGGTGTAGTGCTCGTGTTTTCCCAGGGAGATGGCAGTGATCTTCCCCCGCTGGATGGCGAGATCCGACGCCGACCTACCGTCGGCTACTGTGGTTTTCCCGTACCCAGAATTCTCCCACCAGCGGGGCACCGCCCCAGCCGGGCCAAGCTCTAAGCTCCCGACCGGTCTCCCAGAATATGTGGTAGTGTAATGCATGTTAATGTAAGTGGATGTAATTAAGGGGAGAGGATAGGAGTAGGAAGGAAAGATATCGCGCGGTCCGTGGCCCGTTCGCTAGGGAACTGTTCCGGCATTCGCCTCGTGTTAATGTAGAAACCACGGAAAACTACCGATCAGAGTAGCCGGCCGCTGGAATTGTCCTCTAGACAGCGACTGAATTCGACCTAGCTGAAAAGCTAGTGTCGAAAATCCTGCCGTCGTCAGAACAGGAACCTAGGACCTCCCGGTCAGAGGAGCTGCAGTGACATCAGTTGATACACTGAGCTACCGCTCCCGGTATAAACGTTGTTTACATTGCATGATCAGAAAGACGAGAAAGTTGATCAGGGAGCGGTTGAGGAGCAAACGGTTCCATTGTAATTTATTTATAGAAAAATTAGAGAGAAAAATTTAATTAATTATTGAATTATATATTAATTGTAAAACGACTTTACTGTATCCAAATTTTATTACCTTATTTAAATTATGACATGGAAACTATTGATCCCAATTGTAATTTGTGGATTTATTGACAAAAGAAATGAGTCGGGAGAACGTTCCAACATGCGAGATCTTTCTTTCCTCTTCCCTGTACTATTCTAACCCATTACTTGCGCACACTTACACCTATTACACCTACATGCAGCACACAACCACACATGCCAGGAGACCAGTCAGGAGGTTAGAGCTTGTTCTGGGTGGCGCGGTGCCTCACTGATGCCAGATAGCATGTTTGCGGAAAATCCCGCTAGCTGACGTATAGTTCGGCGCCGGAGATCACCATCCAGATGAGGAAGATTATCACCGCCTCCCGAGGGAACAAATATGCACTAAACTTGGATGGATGAGTGGTAAAAAATGGTGGATGAGTTTGTAACAGATGACTCTTATCAAAGACTGAAAAGAAGAACTTGATTCTGAGATCTACTAGCCCATAACATATCTACAAACCAAGCTTTTCACAATAATAATAATAATAATAATAATAATAATAATAATAATAATAATAATAATATATAAAATCCAAAACACCCTGAGGATACCGATCCACTGTTAGGAGAACAAAAAAGGAATAGGTATCAGACGATCCAGAGGGAAAAAAGATCCTGAAAAGATGATTCTACAGGAAGAAAGAAGACTTTCAACAAATTTGCACGCCACCTGGATCGACTACAAAAAGGCGTAGGACACTCTGCCATCCAGATGAATGGTGAAGTAAGAAGTTCTAGGTGTAGATCGATGGATCACAAATTTTTTTCAAGCATGTTTGTGAATCTGAAACGTTCGCATTGTCGCTAAGGGACCCCTTCTCAGAAACGTCTGGATACGCCGAGAGATGTTTCAAGGCACCTTTCTCTCTCCTCTAACAGCATTGATTAAAACATAACAATCCTGTGAAAGATCTGACATGCGATAAATTATTCAAACCTAGTACTTCTATCTCCTATCTCTCATACTTGGATGACAAAACTGTACGGAAAGTCTGAAATGGAGCTAGATCTGCTGCTGAACACAGTATGAGTGTTCAGTAGGGACATCAAAAGGAGTTCGACATTAGACTAGTGCATCACTTTCATTATCGACCGATATTACTAACATCTAGAGTACTGAACTCCAAACAAGGTGATCAAAAGAGGCATGTCCATGGAGAACAAGTATCTAGGCCTTCTTCAGGTCTCAAAAACTGTCATCAAAATATTGAGTTCCCCGCCTCGTCGGAATACAAGCGTCATGTTCGACATTTTCTCAGAATCTAGTCCAATAGTGGAAAGATAATTCAGGCTATCAACACGTGAACAGTATTTCGAATCAGACTGCTGGAATAATAGAATGGACGGAATCTTCCGCAAAAATATCAATTTCTCGCCATTAATATAGTTTCTATAAGAATTTTTTGAGAATAATGTTTTACGTGTGAAATATTCGGCATTACAGGAGTAACCAACAGCATAAAATTAAAGAGAATGTTTCATCTAAAAAAACTTAAAGTAGATAATCTGAATAAATAACGATGTTATTTAAAACAATCAAGCACCATTATAGGTACAATGTAAAATCAAATCGGTAACAGAATGACTAAATGGCTTACTACTTATCAATGAAAGCGATAATAAATAAAGGACCACTAATGAGGGATCTAAGAGCAGTAACTCCATTCATGTCTACTTCAGCATTTAATCGTTTTTTATCTCACCAATTCAGTGAATAAGTTCCTTAAGAAGCACTACCAGTGGTTCTATATTGATCAGACCACTCACACGACCATGCTTCTGTTTCCAGTATATCCATGTTTCGTTTGAAGTAGATAAAGAGGGTGAGCGGGAGGTGTTCTGGAAGTTACTCCGTTTTTATGTCTCATATTCTGACATTGTTTCATCATTATTTGTAATTATTTTCATCAAACACACGGGCCCCCTTCAATTATTCTTTCCAGAACAATCAATAAGGATCTTATATAGGAAACAAAATATACACGTTAAATTAGCATTGTTATTGCAGTCCATTGTCATTGTCATTTTATCGATATATCTCCAAATAAAAATTAATAAATCCACTTCGCATCACCTTTTCAACTGTGAAGTTATAATTTGGGCATTTCTTAAAAGAAATCATGGAATCTGGCACTCACGTTTCGAAGGAAAATGCAATGTGACACCATTATTACACAAAACAAGTAGCACGTGCCATAATGTAGCAGATTCCCAGTGAGTTTTGATCGATATTAGTTTACATATAATCTTTTCTTGAAACTACATGATCGTAGAGAGCAAATTCGTTCCATTTATAGAATCATTAAATAACCCTATTTTTCAAAATGCCAGAACCCATTATTTACATCAGAACGTCTCAAATTACCGAATACAATGTGAGAAGTGAAGCTTAAACTATAAAGTGTTGAAGACATTAATAGTAACCACCTTAACTGTATCACATTATACACGTTAAATCCTGCAGGTAGCGGGAACATTTACTGCCTTACAACGCTAATAAAAATCCGTCCCAGAGCATTACATTGACGGAGTCTTGCATAAAATCCCAAGTATTCAAAGAGCGAAGAAAAACACGTTGGAGAAATCTGTAAGATCCTCCAGGAGGCGTCGAAAACGAGAAGGAAACCCGTTCCAGCGCCGGAGGCAGGCGGTGTCAGGCGTGAACGGGGAGGAGTTCGCCGGCCGACAGGCGGGGAGGGTATTTTGAGCGACGGGGGATGAAAACGAGGACGCGAGACGAGACGGGAAGAAGAGGCGCCTGGTTCGCGAGAAGGCGCGGGCACGCGCTGGTACGGCCAACGGAAACTTCTGTAAGCACAGGTCTGTGGATGAATGAGTCAGAGCAATATTCAAACATTTTTTCATTTTATTAAATCCTGTTTTAAGTTACGATCATTTGCTTTATCTAAATGAATTTTATTTCCAACTAAATTGAATAACAGATTATATTTAATTATAAAGTGATGGGAAAGTAAATACTGAGAACATTTGAACATTTTGAAATGTTTATCAAAAGAAAATAATAAATTAATACCTGTGACGTTAATATTAGTGCAATGTAAATATGTTTAAATTTTATTAATTTTAAGTTTTGTTACAATTAAGTTATTGTATTTTTTAGTAATTCCATTCTTATTGTTCTTTACGTTCTTTTAAGTTTTTACTATTCTTATTGTTTCTTACGGCCATTTGCATTATCTGAATGAATTTGCTTTCCAGCTAAATTGAATAACAGATTATATTTGATACTAAAGTGATGGGAATGTGAATATTGGGAACATCTGAACATTTTGAAATGTTTATCAAAAGAAAATAATAAATGAATACCTGTGACAGAAAATACGACCTAGGGCTAAATCTTGGCATCAGACTAAATTGGAAAAAATCACCAACAGTAAAAGTCCAGCAAGCTAAAATAAAACTAATTCAACTGAAGCCACTTTTTAACTGCAATAGTAAGCTCTCATTAAACAACGCCATCATCCTCTATAAAACAATAATTAGACCCCTAATGCTTTATGCATGATCTATCTGGATCAAAGCCTCTAAAACTAAGCTCGATAAATTACACATCATCTAAACTCATTTCCTCAGACTCGCAACTCAAGCACCCTGGTTCATCTTAAACCTTCATCTGCACAAAGAATTGAATTTACCCCCTTTATTGCGCTATTTAATAATTTCTTCTCCAAAATAAATACAATGATCTAAACAATCCATTACGACTTGACCACAGCCTACCAGTCCTCAACCAGAATTTAATGGGACATTGTAAAAACTTTGGGCCAAAACTATCGATTTTCGGTTTTTGTATAATTTTGATAGTCTGAAGTCTGTTCTTTCATAATATGTTTTTTTGCCTATTTAAAATTATAAGTGGTTTAAGTGTCAATTGAAATGTCCACGTGCGTTCAATTGACTCTGACGGGTACGCCCACTTTTTTTAATATAATTTATTTATAAAGGTCGCATAAACAACTAGGTCTTGAGCGACCACAAGGTTGTAATACAGTCAGATATATTTACAAAGTATTTCTGTATGTTGAGTCTTTACAAAGTATGTTGAAATCAGTTACAATATGACAAATACAGTAGGTTATTTTACATAGTATTATACATTATTGTGGATAGGTCAGACACTTGACCTGGAGGAAGGCATCAAGTAGATATTATTTTATTGGTATGAAAGTAGTTGAGTCTTTGAACATACATGGACACTTGTGTTAGTTTACAGATTTTTGTGGAGGTTGAGTTCCACAAGAGAAATCCAAAATTTTTAATGGTGGTTTTTGGTTGATTTTATTATTTGTTTCTTGTAAGCATATCATATCAGGGTTGTACTTGTTAATTAGCAGTAGCAAATTCTCTTTTTGTGGATTAAAGCCATTTATATTCCATTGGAGAATTGTATATGCCATTTCAAGAGCAAAATTTGGTGAGAGTGTTAGTTTGAATCTTCATCACTAGTTTCACTTAAGTTTGCCAGTTCTCTGCTTATGTCAATTGTTTTTAATTTCTTTTTTAAATTTGTGAAACGTCTTTTTATGTTTTATCCGTAAGGAGGGGGTAGGTATCTTCTAACATTTGTAGTAACAGTTTGATATCTGGAGTGAATTCCAGAACAGCTTCCTCAACATTTATGCAATTTTTTGTTTTTTCAAAAAGACTTTTTAGTTGTAACCAATTTAAAACATATTTGTTACTTGGTTCAGATAATGTTCCTTTGAGTGGGGCAAGTTGATTTTCTAGTCTATCAGATTCCTCTGCAAGAGAAATTTCAAGTTTTGACTTTTTATTGTTTTGTGGGTTTGATTTAATCACTGTAGAATTTTTGGATTGATGGACATTATCCATTATCTCTGGTGTAATCGGTTGTATGTTGTTAGTATCTGAGACACTTTCTCTAAGAAAGGTTAGGTTTTCTTCACCTACAACTGAATGTAACGTTTCTGATGTCTCAGATTTAGAAGATAGACTAGATAAGGGACGTTTGGCATTTTTTGTAGGTCTGTTGTCAATAGCAGGATGAACAGTGGAAGAGGGTTTAAGAGTTGGGAAGGAGGAGGGGGACAGCTCATTTTTTTCATTGGGATTAACTTCACAGTACCCAGAGGGGTTATCTTTTTGTTCATTCATTGGGCAGTTGTTAGCAAAATGACCGTGATCCTTGCATAGAAAACATGATATAGAATCTGATGATGGATATATCCAGAAAACTGTGTCATCATAAATAATTTTCATGGTTTCTGGTACTTTGTCCATATCATCTGGATGAATATAAATTTGTCTCCGGAAACTCAAAATGTGACTAAACCCTGGTTCGTACATGCCGGCTCTCAGGAAGGTCATTGTAGAGCCGATTCGAATTTTGAGTTTCGTTAGCTCGTCAATAATTACTGAGTGTGGGATAATAGGACACACATTAGAAAGAATGAGTCTTATATTTTGCGTAATTAGCGGTCTAATGGATAACGTTGAGTTATTAATTGAAATGGTTGATTTATTGTCAACTAGTTCTTTCACAGATTCCTTAGAATCCAGATAGACACATATACGGTTTTTTGAAATCCTTGAGACGAACCGTATGGTCTGAGGATTGATAATTTTTGCAAGTTCCTGGATGTACGTTTTAACTGATATACCGTCTACTGAGTCCATCACAATCGCGTGTTCTTTTGTGGGAAACATATCTTTCTGAGCAGCAGTTAAATATCTGTTGGCATAATCTTGATTTTCATTACTAACTTGACTTGATTGATGGGTTTCACTGTTTGGGATGACTCCTTGATCAGAAGCCATCTTAGAATGGACGTTGGGTGTACTGTGTACACCTACTAAGGTTTAAATACGTTTTACTCACTCACTGGATTTGATTCAGTTGATCATTAACACGAAAGTCGACACAACACAACACTCGGCACTGTGCGGCCTTCAACGGCGCTATCCGAACTCGATGCCGCTTATCGCACTACAGGAGGTCTTTACTCGCCAACGGTCGGAGCGACACTCACGCCCACTTTTGTGAGTACCGAAATTTCGTTATAGTTTTTAAAGAAAACTTTTTTCAATTGAGATGATAACAACACTTTTGTTCACGTTATCAGACCTCTGTAAACTCCAGATATTCGCATTCATTTGTTTCTATAGAAAAGAATTGAATCTATAGAAAAGATTGTGAATCCAAAATTTGAACGAATTATTCAATAATGTTATATGGTCAAGGGTTCCAAATCAGTGTTTGTAGGAACAGAAGTACTCTCTTTTGGTGTGATAGTGTTTTAATGTTTAATGATGGAAATATTGGAAGAGTGAAAGTTTTACAAATATTGGGAATCAAGCCAGGAAAGAATATGATTATCTGATGTCAACCACTTGATGATCAAACATTTACCTTGCGAGACAAAGACTACCAATTATTGTCTGAAATTGCTTCAAAAGACGAAAAAAATAAAACGTAAGCATAAGTAACTTGAAGACAGTGATGATCGAGAATATGGCGCTGGAATGCATTGTGCTACTACCAAAAAATTTACTAGCTGTTTTCCGTTACTTAATTTTTTTAGACTTTACGTTCCTATTTCTCAGAAAGTATTGTTATCAAATTAATGAAATTCGTGCCACTTAATTAATAGATTGTTCTTGATAGACCGCCTTATTTCAAGGCTTGAATTAACACAATTTTCTATTTTTGCGTAGTTAGATATAATTGTAAGATTAGAATTTAAGTGTATTATTAAGTCGGCAAACATATCTTGTGGTATATATAATATTGAACATTGTTTCATTAATAAATACATATTTAAAAAAGCAGAGAATGTTGCGAGATGAGATTTTATTGCAACAAACATATTTAATAGAATTTCAAATGGTTGACTACCTGCGCTTGCAAAGTAAATCTTGTTTATTTGCTAAGTGGATATAACATATGAAAAAACATGAACTTTTTTATGGCGAATGCACACAACTCCCTCGCATATTGGTATCTTTTTGAAATTGCCGCGAAAAAATTCTGGAAAGCAGTTAATGTAACAAGAAAAATAGTAGCGGAAGTGCGTTGAGATATTTTATAGCTCGCTGGCAGACACGAAAGTATTTCCTGTTGCTACTTCGTCGTCCATGAAATTAGAATGATTTAACCTTCGCGCTGAAAAGCAACGTGGTCCGTTTTATTACAGAAGGTGCTATGCAGATATAGTATAATTTATATCCGACGAATTGCTGACATTTAAACATCAACCTAGAAATTGTCAGATATTTCTTCAACAGCATTTATTTTACGCCTTGTCTATTAAAGCAAAGAGTTGAATAAATATTAAAAATTCTTAGCACGTTGTACTTAGGATAATTAGACAATGTATATGCATCAAAATAAATGTTTTAAGGCCACAATTTCAGTAACTTACTTCTAATGGTAGAACAGACTTATATTTAGTGTCTTGTAAAATGATCGAGAGCCTTGAACGGTAACGTAAAAACGTAACGTAATATCGATGAATTAACGTCAAAGAAATCTTTAGTCTATGGTAACTTTTTCGAAGTTTCATTTCTTTTAATAATGACAAATGACAAAATCTGGACGTAAGTAACTCACTTTGTTCATTTTGTTAGTTTCTTGAGATTCTGTGCAAGTTTTAATTAAGTTAATTTCAAATAAATTTAGGGCGTTTTCGTTTCTCTATTTGGCAGCACTGATTCATACTCATGAGAGATATGTGAGATCAATGGTCCACAAGTTATAGTAACGGGGAGCGAGAACTAATGTCCAATATTACTTTTAGTTCAAAATCAGAAATATTTCACTATTCTTTATAATTATTAAAAACATTTTGGTACAATACGAATCGTTTATTTCAGAAACCCGTCAAACGCCAAATTTCTTATTTCGAGAAAACGAGAAAACGTGCCCGCGTTTTTTTTTGACTTCATGATATATTTTAATATCAAAGCAGTTAATAAATGAATGTTTTTCAGGAAAATATGCACTAAGCAATGTGTCTATTCCGATAGAACAATATTACACCGGTAAGGCGCATTTTAAATTTTGGCGTTTGACGGGCTTCTGAAATTAACAATTCAATTATGGAATTATGGTACTACATTTATTTCTAGCGGTGAAACTAATGGTACGATCTGGCAGCCCTGACGCCGAGGCAGGCCGCGGGCGGCGCGAGTGCGACTGCTGATGCTGTGTGCAACGCTGATTAGCGGCGTGTCTAGGGCTTGTCCTCGGCCACAGCGCCCCCCCCCCCCGTACACACACACACTCCGCGACACCCTGCCCGCCCCCTTCTGCCTCCCACTCCCAGAGCTCCCTCTGCGACCACTGCTCGTCCACCCACGCCCCGCAAGCGGATGAGACACGAGAAGCGAAGCGGAATATCCAAGTGTTTGGATTACTTATTAAGGTCAATTAGCATGGGTTCCTCAAACATATCTTTTTTATCCGACTAGCATGTGCAGGTATTGATAGTTCTTTAGTCAGGGACTTTTATTTTTTTTTTACTCTTTAAGATCTTATAACTAGACAGGCAATTCAAATAAGAGCAGTAAACAATTGGCTTTGGCATTTTGGGTCGATTCTTCGACTTTGCCGACTAGCTAACGGTGTGCATGCAGTGGTCGATTTTAATTCCCTGGCTTGAGGGGTTGGATAGACATGTGGCAAACATGACGTATTCCCCTCACCATAACTTGCCAACTCCGCCTTCCTGAGCTTTCCTTCGTCACATAGATACAGATACTGATTTTAAAGGAAAGATACAACTCTATTGATGCCTCGACCGGGAATCGAATCCAAGACCAAACACCACGGGAAGCTAGTACGCAGTTTATGAGCCATCCTAGAGGCTGTAGTAAACCAATTGTTACTTTTATTACAGAGGAAAAATCAAACGTAACTGAGGAACAATATTGACTTCACTTCCTATAGGAAGTGCTATAGCTTTGCTATAGCAAAGAAAAGTTGCAGCTGTGAAAATCTCTATTTCCAACATAACTATTTAACGGATTATATAGTAATGGATAGTCTAAAATATCGAGACAAATGTATTCGACATACTTTGATTGCTACTGAACAGTATATGTTATAGCAAATACCCGAACAAAAATATATTTATTCATTTTTGTGTGCTACATACGAAAAAGAAAAGAAAAAGTTGCTGCAGAAAACCGGCGACGTTTTCGCAGAAAAATTCGTATTGTGGGAGACCAATCCCGAACAAACGCATCACACTTGTTCCAGTATGTAGTATATTACTTTCTCTAACATGCTGTATAGTAAGCATGAACGTGAGGTCTTCGAGAGCAAAAAATTGGTCTACGTTGAATCCACCGTCCATCTGAACTGCAATGCCCGTCCGTCTGATCGCCCGACCGAAAACAACACTTGGGGATTAATCGTAAACAGGATTTTCATCAAAATCAACGTTTACCAAGCGATCGAGCTGATATCGCAGCCTGTTAAATTTGAATACAATATTTTAATTTTTGGGGTACATTACATGAAACCACAAAGAAATTTTTACATTTTACCGAAAGTGGCTCCAAACTTTTGGATGATTTTTTTTATCCGATGGAGCAAAGTGCGCTTCTAAAAATGCAGTAGGTCCAACTTTCGTTAAATTCTCGGAAATTACAAAACTTGTAAAAGTTAAAGTTTTATTTTGTATCTTTCTACAATTACAATAGTGATAAAAGAGATTTTTCTTCTCAAAGAAATCTGTTCTTTAAATTAAAATTTTCAATAAACTACACGAAAACTACTCCTTTTTTCCAAAACGTTCTACAAGACATTTTTTAAAGAGCTGATTTTTAGAACAGAATTTGTGATCTGGGCTGTCCGGGTGACGCCGCGTCGAAGGCTGGGGTGCCAGGCATGTTAACTTTTTAGCAATTTGCGATAATACCGACTTAGTCGAAAATGGGTCTAGCACCTAATTTGGTACACACGAGGAGAAAATTTAAAGAAAAATTGGTGGTGTTTTAAAGAAAAAAATGTTTAAAAAATTAAAAATTGCAGAATTACGCGAAAAGTCCTCATATTTCGAAAAATTTTACATGATCTTACTACAAAATCTATCTTTAAAGAATGAATTTAATTTAGGGAAAAATTACTTCAATATTATAGTTGTTGGAAAACGCCCAAAAAATTGCACTTTTGCCATTTTCAAAAAACCGGGGATTTCAACGATTATGAGGCCTGCACCATTCTCTTAATTGTTCTTTACGCTATTTGAGTACCAAATTGGTTAATTTTTGATCCATTTGGTGCCATTTTTTAGAAGACTTTGAAATAGTTTTCGAGGCTTCATGTAAAGTTTCCTCCAAAATCAAATAATCCGTTGAAACTCCCGAAGCTTCGAATTCGTTCAGATCGATAAAGGAATATCAATTTTGGAGAAAATCGGGAGAAGGGTTTCGGCGTTTCGTTTAATTAGTTATGTGTAAAGGGGAGTTAGAATGAAATTGAACCGTGGTTGAAGAAAGCGAGTGACAATTTTAATAAGAATTTAGGAATATTAATTAGAATTGGTTGAACATGGAGGCAGAATCCTATCCAGCTGCAAGATGGCGTGGCACCTAGTGATGGCAAATTTTACCAAAACATGGATGTTTCGATGCATCGCTAAAGGGTTTTTGATGTCGATGAAAACATCGACGAAAAAACATCGATGTTTTAATTATAGACTAATAAACATGCTATTTCCTATCCATTTTTAATTACAGTACGTAAAAGGGATATATTGTATTGTTTGGTTACCATCATGTTAGTAATATGTTAATAAAAATTATTATCGAATATAAAGAACAAAATGAACAATAAAAAACATCGTGTTTTGCTACTTTACCCTTTTAGTCACTTCCATTCATACATTTACAAAATAAAACCACCTAAAATTCCCTCAGATGGCACAGGCAAAATGTGCAGGGTGATAAAGAGGATGACGCAATACAACGATATTGCTGTGCCTTGCTGCTACTCTACAATGTACCTAAACCACTTTGTTTAAAAAATAAAATAAAAAATTAAAATTAAAAAAACATCAATGTTTTTGGAACAAAATATCGATGTGAAGAAAACATCGAAAGCAAAATATCCATGTTAATGTATCGATGTTTCTGGCGGAAAACATCGATGTTTTAAAAATATCGATGATTTTTTCGCCATCCCTTGTAGCACCACGGATGGTAGGATATGAGTGCAGCAAATCGTCTTTCAAGCCTGCTGAGAAGCGCCAGGGGAGTTAACTGACTGTTCAAATTATTTTGCACGTTGGAAGATCAAGTTGGTTATAGATTAATAATAGATGATAAGAAAGAAGAGAACATGGCCATGAATGAAATAATCAGAGAATTATGTGCTTGTAAATAAAGTATAAATGTGAAGAGACCATTTGTATAGTATTTGTGTGTTTTTATTGTGAATTTGTAGCGAGGTTCGGAAATTGTAAAAGGATGAGAGGAGACGGAAATCATAACGCTTTCCAGAAAGATGAACACGTTTTTAATTTCTATAATTTAATTTAAACGAGTAAAAAAATTTCCCAATGTAAAGCTTTCGTACTAGATCCGTATGGACAAGATGTCGACCACAAATATACATATTTCTGGGACTCGCAACGATTCCTTTTTTAATAATAAAAGTAACAGAAAGTAAATAATAGACGTAAATACTGAGCAAGAGGAGGCTCCGGCAGGCGAAATTTTGGATATTTGTATTTTAAATAAATAAAATAATATTAGTTACAATAGATACGGGTCAAATTGGGCAAAATTACAAGACATACAAAGCACACATTCTCGCTACACCACATGTTACAGGAAGTAATTTAATATAGCAATCGACTGATTATCGACTTTTTCGTTATCAGTGTCCGACAAGAAGAGTTATTCTGCCATTTATGTAATGCGCCGTTTTCCGGCTTTCTTACAAAGTATGTGAGAGAAAATAAAAGTTGGTAGGCAACACAAATCGTGTTGCCTTAACTTAATAAAGACATTTTAGGCAGTTTTTACTCATGTAGATTTCCAAACGGGAAATACCTTTGTCATAATTGCAAACAAAACTAAATTAACATTTTTGCTATTTTTATAATCTTATCTATTTTTTTTATTTTTTCATTTGTATTATTTATCTTTTTTAAGTATTTGTATTGTTTGCTCTAATTTTTATTTTTGTATTTCTTTTTTCATTAACTGCCACCTAGCGTACGTCCATTGTAGTAATAAATTATTATTATTATTATTATTATTATTATTATTATTATTATTATTATTATTATTATTATTATTATTATTATATATTACAAAAATGATATTACGTTAAAATACTTTGCTCATGTTACTCACATATAATGACCGTTCCGGGCTTCAGAGGGTAAATGGAAAAATACCTTTACAAATTATATATTTCGGTAAAAAATACTTAAAACGCAGTCCATCGCGAAAATAATGCAAATGATTCTTCAAAACCAGATAGAAATACACAAGAAAAGATGATAGTTGACATAAATACGAGTAGTAAAATGAAAGGTGAATTAGTAAATATATACTGACTGCATTCCGCAAATGTAGAGTCCTCATCACCAACGAACGGAAAATCTCGTGTTTAACGTTGACTGCTGTTATCACTGAAACGTGACTAAATGGTAATCAGTTACTCTAATTAACGTCGAAATCAGGTCAGGGGAGGGCTTTAGTGGGGGAGATCGGATTTCTATTCCTGGCACTGTACACACACATAAGCGCAAACCAAACCAGGATTTTAATTACTGGGGAGGGAAAATGAGGGAATTGTGGAGTTTAAGTGCCACCAATATATAATACCCCATAAAATTCTCTTACCTTTGAAGAGCAAAGTACATTTGTCTGCATAATTGCAGATGATTCATTTGTTACTTTGATAAGAAAAAGTTATAAACCTACTCTGCCGTGCGAAAATAGTATAAGTCAGAAAATGGTTAAAATGAGATAAGCTCACGGTCTGATTGTGGAAGTGAATAAAATCTTTTGGACTAAGTAGTATAAGTTTATATATACTATAACGTACAGTAGGACCTTTTTGTTCTTATAACAAGTAAACATGTGTACATATATTGAAGGGAAAAAAGTAAAATTAGCTTGTGCAATTACTGTCAAATGAAACATTTTATAGGTCATGTTGTACTTTGACTGGATCATGGAAATTGATACAAAGTGATCACTTGCTCTCTTTGTCACCATGAATGTTACCGTTATTGACTATTTAAGAACTATTACAACTTTTCTGACAATCGTTTAAAGTTGAAAACATTAGGTTGTTATTTGTGTGACTGACATGCAGTGACTAAGGTTGTGATGTGAGTATTATTGAATTGGTGGTTCAATCACTAGGATATTAGTAACAATAGAAATTAAACTTTTCAAGATGTCTGCTCTGACAGAAAAAATCCCCGGTGACTGAAACGGTACTCCTGGTATCTCCACAATCATTTAGCTGTGTTTCGTGTGAACTTCCTTGCAAATTAGGACATTACTACTTTTCAATTTCATCACTTACAATGATGTACATGTTATTGAATTCAACGTCAAAATCAGTCAAAATCGAAAAAGTCTAGTTCTCAGTACGTATAAAATAGAATAACTCATGCTTTCCCTTAAATATTTTACTTTCAATATAAAGCTATTCCGGACAGTTATATGAGTTCAAAATATTGTGGTTAACAAAAGGTAAAAAGTTTCTTCCTATTCTTTATTCCAAGCATCAATAAAAGGAATCTCCTGAAAAATGTCATTTTTGGCTCATACTATTTTTCCCAAGCAGCCTAGAAAAATTATTGTCAGTGTATGTATATAGAGTAAATAACGGACGCACTGTAAGTTTCTAATCTGGGGCATTTGCCGAGAATTATAACTAACCAAGTTCATTATTTGTGATACGTTTGTTCGTCGTTTAATTATATTTACAATACCACGTTTTTTATAATAGGAGTATTCGTACGCTATCTCTGCTACAACACATTTGTTTTGACTGTTTTTAATTGATGGCGCACTGTTGAGAATATTTTTCTAGATCCTGTACTGTTATATAGACCTAATGACACTCAACAGGGATGAAAAGCCTATTCTAACGGACGGCACCCGTTAACAATATTTAACGGGCGTGTTCTATTTAGAAGAATGAAAACAAATTAGTTGCAGCGAATAAAGACGCGAGAGTGCTCCCATTGCAATAACATTTATTTCGTATTTTTATGTTGTTTATTTTATAAGAAATAGGTTTTACAAAAATTATTGAACGGCACACGGCTGTTATCACAAATAACGGACTTGGTGTGTTTTTTGCACTTAATGAGCCAGATAACGTTAATAACTATAACAGCGTACAATTATTTGCCAATTATAAAAGAAAATAGGCAACTTATTTTTCTTAAAAAATCATGTAACCTATTATAGCTGTACTATTTCTTGCATTGGATATAGGAAATATGAATTATAAACTGGCCCAATTTTTTATTTAAAAAATCAGAATTTCAAATACACCAACTGCGTGTGTTCGCTTTCAACCTGAAGTCGACAAGACAATGTGTGACGCTTTCAGAACATCTCTCATGACAGGCGGGCGGAAGATTTCTGTCATAGAGGAATCGAATCACGGAATCGCTTACTTCGACCACCGGCGCCTCGGGGCACAATCAGGCGCCCCACGCGGGGGGAATCCCCAAACGGCGCGGCGCGCGCGGCCTTTGTCGCGGCGCGGCAGCCTCTGGGGCAGCGGACGTCGCCCGCGCTGCGATATTGCACTTGCACTCACGGCACTTCCACGGCAAACCTCACTCGCACGTGCCGAGATTGCCAACTCGTCGTTATACATCACCGCCCTAGACGCACACATACAAATATTAGCCCTGCGGTTGGCAACTGCAGGTATAATATTGGCGCGAAATTTTAGTCCGATTAATTTTTTAAATATCTTTTACCGTGTGAATATTTCATAAAATTATTATATCAGACATATCAGCGAATACGACTTCCAGTCGTCAGTTGAAATTAATTGTTAATAATTGTAATAGCAGAGCAATAGATCTGATGTGGCATTCTACTCACGGCACTTCCAGAATAAACCTCACTTGCACGAAATTTTTTTGAAGCGTAATGTAATGTACCCTCAAAAAGAAAAATAACAATTTCAAGCAATAAAAAATTCACGAATATGGTATATAAACCTTTAACCACTTCACCGTATATATAAAACACTCCAGAACTCCACACACTGATTTTTGCACACAAATTAATGGATAAACAGAATTAATATTAGAAATTACAAAATACATATAGCTGCATCTTTTCTTTGCTAACTTGAAATTGTATGAATCCTTGTCAGAAATTAGTATCATGAAACAGACATTACTGTAGTATTTGTTTTATTTTGCACGAAATTACGTTTTGGGGTTACTGTATGAAATGGGTTTCATGGGGGAACTGCACATTTTGGGATACGCTGCTGAAAATTGCACATTTTGGGATTTTACTGGTAGAATTTTCAAGACTAATAGTTTTATTGCATAAAATGTAATTCTTAGAAAATCAACTTCTTTTAATTTACCTATTTTTTAGGTTTCCTTTAAGAAAAACAATGTATTACTTTATGGTGTTCTGTGAAATATGGGAGCCGTTTAATATGTACACAATTCTGCATTTTGTTGTACTATGAACTTAGTGTCTATTTCTTGCAGGGCGACTATTGTCTAATTACAATTTCTGAGAGACTGTAGTTGGAAGTTAGGAATATTTGGTTATGGCCACGAAGTCGGTCCTTGGTTGCGGCCACTCAACCAATGCAACGTTCTGGGTCCATCTTCCTATTCGGATGATATATCCGTTTTGTCAGTCTTCGCTGAGCTTACCAACGCGAGAGTGCATGCACAAATCACATTAGACCTTACGTTCGTGCGCGAAGCTTAGTGGCAAGCTGCGTTGTGTTCAAATTCATTGAATTTCTCGGAACAGATGTCCTGAAAAACACGAGAGGGAAAAGTAGTTTTGACGGCTTCAAGCTGCATGAACACGTACGTCAGAGTGAGGCTCGGCAGAGAAATGAGTGTAAATGGCGAATGAAGTTTTTCCTGTCTGAAACATACGCGTATGTTAGATGATAAAAGATGTAATTTCTTAGAAACTAATTTGGAAATGCACCTAATTGTAAATTATAATGAAAACAATTAAGAAAATTTCTTGGTAACTTCATAATATTGGGTTTCTGAAATTATTTTTTTATTTTTCAATTTTTAATTTACTTTTTGTATTTTTCTGCTAATTTAATTTTGTGAGAATAATATTTAAAATGTCAAATAAGATTTTTTTAAACAAAATGTACAAAATTATATTTAAAACGCTGAAATCATATTTCATTCACCTTCAATTTCACATTCAAAATGTAGAATAAGTTTATAAGTGGATTAACGGGAATTCTTAGGTTACCGTTTCGAAACATTTGATACTTTTATTGCATTTTTTGCACGATTTGATTGTTTTTACTGCACGTGTTTAGAGAATTTTATTGCACGAAAATTCAGTCTTTAGAAATTACTCTCGCTTAAATGCTACTTAATAGTTTCTTACCAACTTGTGTACCGATTTCCTTGTTGTATTTGTAAACTCACTATTGAATTGTAAACTCACAAAACAGGATGTTCTTTCTAAAATAATTGAAGGAAATTGATTAGTAGACGGACCTATCAACAAAAATAAAACAAAAGTGACCCATTCTGACTTTGTATAATTGCCTATTTATAATTTTGCATATTTATGTGGTGTATTTATGTGCATTTATTCCAGGATTTTGTTAAAAGGAAGGTCGAAGTCAGATATTTTCATGTATCTCTTTTTTAAAAAAACGGATTACGTCATACCAGTGCTACAATACCAACATAATATTTCCCATAATCTTCTGCTATGATTTTTTCGCTTGAATCGATTTACTTCCTGTAACTTTATTCGTGCGCATGAACATAGTGAACTGGGCTGAAAGTAAAGGTATCTTGTAACAAAGCTATTGGTTGTGTCCCTTCATATTTTTTGTTTCTTTATTATAATGTTTAAAAATATATGTTTATTATATGCGTTTTGTTACTACAGTGTAAACTGAAGATTACATAAATATTTTTTCAGTTGGTAACTACATTTTTGTTTACCGCAAATTTTTAATTTTAAGCGCCAATATTGGCTATTTTAAGTACACGGTTGCATGCAAATTTTTTAACATTTATAGGGCATTAAGTTTCAGGGTCAATTGATTAGTATATACATTCATTAAAACACACATGTTGCAATACTTTGCGCACGTATGATGCATCATGTACATACGCCTACCGACGTTTCCTCAAAATAGTGTTTGTTAAATAATTTTACTAATGCGATTAAATTCATTGATTGTCAACCAAGGGCTAATGACCGTATTAGGCCGAGGAAGATCTTTTCACGCAGGATTTGACAGCGTTATCCTAGCCTTTTAACTTACTTAACAAGTAGTCGGCTAATGTTTACTCAGGTCGGATTTCGGACTTTAGCTCCAAAGTAAACACGCGAGGGATCACAGATCGAGCGTAGTGGGTGACTGGCTACCTCTCCCTGTCTGCAGACCCCGAGCCGGATTTCGGGATTTCCTTCATTTGCACTATACTATCTAGGCCCTTCTCAACATTTTCAATGCAGCTCCTCTGACCGAGAAGTCCTAGGTTGGAGTCCTGACGGCGGCAGGATTTTCGACACTAGCTTTTAAGCAAGGTCGAATTCATTCGCTGTTTGGAGAAGAATTCTAGCTGCCGGCTGCTCTGATCGGTAGTTTTTCCGTGTTTTTTCCGATCAACACCAGGCGAATGGCGGAGCAGTACCCTACCAAACGGGCCACGGACCGCGCGCGATCTTTCTTTCCTCATCCTTGTCCTATCCTCTCCCCTTAATTACACCCACTTACACTAACATGCACTACACTACCACATATTCCGAGACACCGGTTGGGCTTGTCCCGGTTGGGGCGGTGACCCGCTGATGGGAGAGTCTTGGTTAGGGGGAAACCCCGCTAGCCGATGGTAGGTCGGCGCCGGATCCCGCCCTCCAGCGGGGGAAGATCACCGCCATTTCCCGAGGAAAAAGCATGCACTACACTTACGGAACTATTGATCTAAGATGCTGACGCGCCCGGAATCACCAACCAACCAACCAAATCTGTTTACCCACAATGCTAGTTGCTTATGCTTACTCGCAGGGCAACGATATAATTTCCAAACGCAAATTTGAATGGGCTTAATTTACTTTGACAATATCTCTGTCAATGTTTCTATTAAATGTAAGAAAAAGCAGTACTCTGTTTTTTACAATATCAGTCCGCATATAAATAAATAAATCTGAATCTTTTACAAATTCAATAAAGAAAAATACAAGACATCGATACAAGTCATCACATCGAAAATTCTTAGCAAGTGCTCTTGGAATTGGAGTTGTAATCTGAAGAGGATTACTTTCAAGGCCTTGCCGAAATGACTAATGCAGCCGTTACCTTTCTGATAATTCGATTGTTACTAAACGTGTCGCATAATTTACAGTGCAGTCTTCCTATGATATATTTATATGAAAATAAAATTCAGGATGTAATGCAGGATTTTGATAGCAATACAACAGTTTTTCACATTTTCTTAACTTCCTTTGTGCATAATTCTACTTCTTCAAATCTCTTCTCTTTGTCAGTTCTTTGCTAACCCATATAGACTTCTTTACACTTTCATTTAGTAGGAATTCGTTAACTATAACAGAAATAGAAGGATTGATTGATATGAAAGCCGAGGAAAAAATCGAAGTAGAAGTTGAAAAGTAATTACTGACTAATATTGTATATTCCATTAAAAACTAGATTACACAATTCGAAGGATTAGTGAATAATTAATGTTTGTCAAACCTATATAATTAGTTTTTGGGAAACATACAAGGTTAATTGCAAAAATTTATCATTTAAATGGAAACATAATTATAATGAGAAATTTTAATAATTTAGTTAAATGGGTTTTCTTGATTTGTTATTTTCCCAACAAAAATAATATTTAAATAGTGTATCTGTAGTGTTCATAATGCCAAGAGCAAAGAAGATCTTAAATGAAGAACTTAAAAAATTAAGGAATCTCGTGCAAGAAAATTGCCATAAATATACGAGTAAAAGTTTTTCCTGCGATAGATATTTTGTTAAGAATTCATTTCAATGAAGTTCTTATCATTTAATAATCTCCAAATGATTCTGGACCCCGCATTTATACGAGAATATTGTTTCCACTTCCATTTGAAAACTGGTTTAGAAGTTTATTTAAATTACATGTGAATATTCAAAGGAGTCTTTAAGGACGAGTCTCAAATTATTTATTAAAAATAGAAATAAGCACTTTTCTTAAAAAAAATACTCTCTATTATCAAGACTATATTATTTTTAAATTGTGTTTCTTTTAAGTACTTACGTTTAATTAAATAAGTAATTCACTAGCTCTGAATGTGGTCTTTTGATATATTACGTCGTTGAATTTGAGCTATTTCAAAGGACTTACAAAACGAAAAGATTCACCACCAACGTTTCTACTATTATTCGTTATCGAGGATTTTCCGACCCCAAAATCTCAGCAGTAAATTCCAGAAACTAACGACATGAAACGCACTTCGGGGATTTAGGGCGATCGGTGGCTTGCAAGTGGCAATTTTGGGGACCCGTGTGCAGCTTGTGCTACTGAACTCCGTCAAGACAATGTTGATAATTCTGGTAATAGTGGTGAATCGAGATAAAAAGAACACGATTCCAAAGAAAGAATTAACTAACCCTAATGTTCGTTCATTCAAGGAGGGTTTGAATTTGAAAGATGGTATTGTGAATTCTAGCAAAATGAAGGGTTATTCATTATTAGGGGGCGGATTTTAATGAAATGTCATTGTTTTCCTTTTCACTTTAGAACAATGCCTTTTAGTATAGAAATTCATTTTATGTAATGACAAAAGGAATTTACCCATTTATACAGGTCATTATTTTGCATTGTTTGCCGATTTCGACTAATAAGTCATTTTTTACCTTTTCCCGTACTTTTTAATGCATTTTTGCTGATTTCATCGATTTTAATGTCATTTTTAAAGGTACTTGCTTCCAATTATATTTATGCGACAAATGTTCTCCACAGAATTTCTGATTACCTATACATGGGTAGCCTGTTCGATTTCTTTGCTCAGCAGTTGTTATATCAGCCATTGTGAGTATGTAAGGTTCCTGTGACACCTGTCAACGTCATTGGCAGTTCAGCCAATTCCGGAATAACTAACGACAGAGATTACCCTATAAAGAACAGTCCAAAACAAACGATTGAAATCAGTTCACTTGAATGAATAGAAGAAGCCTCAATTACATCAGAAACTGGTTATTTTTCTTTGCTTTTAGTTCATTTTTAAAACATTTTACGAGCATTTTATTGATCATTTTGGGCGATGCTTTAGGTCATCAAAATCGGCCCCTATTGATTATCATAATCATAATAGACAGAAGAAATGTAAAGCAAAAGAACATAACAATGTAATTCTGCTGCGTATTTCTTTCAAAGGTCACAATTGACCATGAACCAATGGGAAGTTGACACATTGTTCAAAGACGGAACTCAAACGCAACGTTCGGAACTTAACAGCACATTAATATCAGGTAATTCTAGTTAGGTGTTCAGAACAACCAGCATCAAATTAAAATCACGAGTTCTAATCACCACAAGCAACGACGTCACCAAATGTTTTGAGATTTGACCCGCTAGGTTACGAGTTGTACAATTTTTGTAGTTGTTCAAGTTTCCAAGCAAACACTCGCAAACACATTTTGCAAAAGGCAGACGTCCGTCATCTACTACACCTTTTAGTGCACGGGTACGAAATGTTTGTAGTAATTTCTCGTGCTGTGATAAACCTCTCCCTTCTGCAAGGCTGCGGAAACGACTGCTCGTGGCCGGCAAATTGCAAAAAGAAAATGCATAGTCGTGCGGAGAAGACAGAAACTACGCAGAATACATTTATCATGTCCAAATTTTTGGATTAAACTGTTTTCCTGTGATAGCGCAAAGAATGCTAAAAAAATAGCGCATGTCTCCCATTGAATCAAAACTCTGAAATTTTGAAAACTGCAAGTTCAAAATTTTTTGGCGTCTTTATACAATTTCAATATCGAAGAGAGAGATTATTTTCTTAATAAAATCTGTTCCTTTGAACTAAATCTGGAAATAATATAAATTAAAATTTCTGAATTTTTGACCATTGTGAATGCACATCTTCAACTTTTTCTGAAGCGTCAGGAAGATAGAGTTCTGTTGTCACGCTAGTGGTATCTGCATAACGTGTGTGGCTTGTTAAATAAACGGGTCTGAGTTCGAATTTCGGCGTGGAGAAAAAATGCTTGATTTTCAAAAACAGCTTTACAGGTTCATATAGTACTGCAATATTGCGCAGTCGATTCAAACAATGCGAGAAAATGTGTGCTAACTAGATCGTTGTATCAACACAGCGCCGCGGCGTGCATCATATTGTTGCATGAATGTCATTATAAGTCGACAAATACTCAATGACAACGAGAAGAGCAGAGGATGAACACAGGAGTGGCGCCGCAGCAATATTAGCGTGCAGCCCACTGTCGAATACAATAGCAACGGAAAGGAGCTGACTGAAAAACTATTTCTTGGAAGTAAATAGTGAAAATAGTTTAATGATTAATTTTCTGCCCAAACTCTTTCATATTCTTGTTTGTCATCAGATGGCGCATGCAGTGTTGTCTGTTAAAGAAAGTGCGGATATTCGCAAATTTTAAAATGAAATTACAAATTAAGATAACAATTAAAGATTGATGCACAAAACATGGAAGAGTGTTGTGATTCTTGTGGCATTGTTTTGCTGTAATTGTGAGTTTTGTTTTAATGTATTTCAGCAATTTTGATTGATTTACAAAAGAGAAATTATGCTCCGTCTTTATCAGTATAGTTCAAAACCTTAAAGGTTATTCGTTGAGAAACAACTTGGTACCCAGCAGAAGAGCATGAGAAAATCGAGAAGAAATAGTTTGCCATTAACATTTATAATAAGCAATATACAAGCACTTCGTTGTCACAAACACCAAGGGTATATCGCACTTCACATAATCATCCACTCTTTAGAGCAATCTTCTGCCTTAGCTTGAAATGTACCCATATCAAGTTCAAGCCGCTTTTTAACGGTCAAACATCATTGAATCATTGCAGTAGCCTAGGACTCAGCGAACCCTCATTAATTGACGTATTTCTGTGCGGTTCCTTTCGCCAACGGTACAATCACAACGCAGCGTCCGATGTTATTGAGCTTTCTCTGAAGAAATTAGGAAGACAAAACAGGAGCTGTAATTTCAGAAGTCTGTTTCAATATTATTTGGCGCTCGGGTGGTGCAGAAAATTCACCAAAATACCACATTTTCTGCGGACCTTTGATTGTGCACAAGTGCTCCAAGACAGTCACCTCCGTAGCTTTGTGATGTGGTAGTTCCAAAGAGAATACGTATTGTGCTTATTGGTACTCTAGTTTAGAACACACTCCTCAAGTGCAAGAGCTGAAACCTGATTGTCGGCGGTGGCCCCTTACAGTGGTCCCACGAACCATTGCCTTTTCACCACACTAAAGCCAATCACTCCCAAGCGCGTCCTCTCCCCTCCCGGCGAGGGGACTCGAAAAGCAGCTGTCCGTACCGCTGGCCCACTACTTGCTGGCGGGCCAGAACGGTGGAGCGCTGCTTGATGAGCGTTAGGCAAGGGCACGGCAAGTGGGCCACCAACAACAGGTAACCTTGAAAGCACAGGCTTTCTGCGACATCAGTAAGTAAATTGGCTGGCGGAAGACGCTGCGTCCAAGGCACAGGTGTCAATGTTTCGGCCGCCATTATGCAACCTTCCTCATTTTCGCCCTGAGGAAGGTCGTCTAATGACTGCCAAAACGTTAGAACCTGTGCTTACATAGGACGCGGCGTCTTCAGGACAGCCAAGTATTTAACAGGTAACCCTAGTCTAGAGTGCTGCGCAGTGGCGTATTTTCAGCCTTCAGCTAGAACTCTCCCTGGTATATGGCCCGTCCACGGCCCGGGGCCATGAATGCGGCTCCCGCTGGGACGACAAGGCCCGTAGACGCTCCGCGGAGCCTCCTCCGCTCCATCGGCGGAGCCCGATGGCGGTGGGCGGGGGCGGGGCGAGGGGTGGGTCCTCCGCTCGAGGCTGCTCCCCGCCCCCTCCCCCGACTGATTGCGGAGCGAGATATTGGGCACGTCGCGGCGAGAATGATTAATCGGTTCGGCAGGGGGCGGGGGATGGCAGGCGGGATGGCGGCCGGGCGAGAGCGCGCCGCCCTTTTTCTGGGCCCGCGGGCGTCTCCGGCGGCGGCGGCGGCGGCGGCGGCGCTGGCCGTGCGCCAGCCAGGGGCGGTAGGAGGCCCTCCAGCGACCACAATGGGCCGCGCCGGACGGGGATCAACGGCTCACGACAAGAAGGATCGGCGCCGCGCCGCCGGTGGAAGAGCGTCGCGACGCCCGCCCCCGCCCCGCCTACGCCGCAGCGTCCGCCGCGGG
This sequence comes from Teleogryllus occipitalis, assembly GCA_011170035.1. Taxonomy (NCBI): domain Eukaryota; kingdom Metazoa; phylum Arthropoda; class Insecta; order Orthoptera; family Gryllidae; genus Teleogryllus; species Teleogryllus occipitalis. The sequence continues at coordinate 193,544 of BLKR01001120.1, read as the reverse complement.
CGCCGGCGGAGGCGCCAACCGCCCCGGAGAGTCCCTCAGGGCCCTCCATCGCCGCCCCACGCCGCGCCGCGCCGGTGCGCGGCTTCCACCTCGCGCGCTCTTCTGTTACGGTGGCGTTGCTTGCCCGGGATTTGGATCTTCGTCTTCTGTTGGTGGAGAGCAACTAGTGCTGTCTCAAAAAATTATTCAGACTCCGATTATGAATTAGCATACTTATGTTGGGCAAGTAATTATTGCAAAAAATTGTGTGTCTTATCAGAAAGATTTGATAAATTTGTTTCTACATCAAAGATAGTGGTTCAGAGACATAAAGAAGACCTTCAACATATCGATATTTGAAATGACTTTTCTACATATCTCATTTTATTAATATGAATAACTGCACTGACAGTTTCAAACACAAGATATTGATAATTGAAATTGTACTTGCAGAATAGTTGTTTTTTTTGTATACCTAAAAAAATATAAAATTCCTAATATTACCATTCACATTATCAAAAGATACTAATTGTAAATTCTCTAGATCCAAATTGAAAAGTAATAATGAAACTTGCTGATGCCACCAATGCATTGCGACTGAGAGAAAGTAAATTATTTTGCTAAATTATGGTAATAAATGTGTATTAACTAGATGAAGAAAAAGTTAACGTTTGTATTTTTGATAAATGGAAAATGTTCAAATACAATAGACACAGTATTTCACAAACATGTAGAGATACATCTTTCGCTGTCGGTGACTGACCCTGTGAATGTCGCAAAAGTCGTATCAGGGGATTCTGAAGAACTTCACTGTTTATTACGTACTCCAGTGAGTCGCTAAAACACTGAGTTTGGTTAATATCCGAAGCCTCTGGTCTCGTCGTAGTATTATTTTTTATGTAAGTACAGTATTTATTTTTTATGTAAGTGTCAAGAAAGTTTTGTCACAGTATTCCTTCTGTGAACATAAAATCTTCTTTTATTTTTTATGTAAAGAATTTTTGTCACAGTAACTGTAAACACAAAATCTACTTTTATTTTTCTGGTTTTCTCTCTATTTTTCTAGCGGAGATTGGAACTACTACTCTTTATCAGCGGAAGCTGATCTTGGGCGTGGGATCTCTTTTCCTTCTCACCCGTCGTTTGAGAATCTGAACACTACTTTTTTTTCCTCTTTTCCCTAATTTAAATCAGTTTTACATAATATAAAGGTGCAGTTTATTAGAGAACGTACTACGTCCTAAGAAACCAAATTTAGTTCGTCTTGACCACTCGATTTTTCGTGTGACGACTTCTCGGGCGTGTGGGCGCTATAATTTACGAGTACATCTCTGAAGATTCTTGTGCGATGGCGACATCGGGTTTCAGTGATGTCTTTCACTCACATCAGGCTGTAGCTTCCTGCTAGAACTCCAAAGAAGTGCAACAGAGCTCCAAATAATCTCGTAGAATAAGATAATGAATTATCCACCAAAACCAATTCCATAATTTGATATTTTGCATAAAATAACAGAAAAGCTATGTAAGAAATAATCAGTATGAGTTTCGTTACAATCCCTTATAAAGTTCGCCGCCCGCACGTATAATAGTATAGAGATGGTATAATTTAGATTCAAATACAATTTACCTCTTGCCGAGCTTTTTCAGATGCAATTATAAATCGTACGTGATGAAGTTTTCTCCTTGAATACCATTGATTGATTGATTGTTTATCAGTGATTCCGAGTTCGTCAACCACAATGGTCATTTGTCCCGGACGTGTTGTGCATGTTTTCTTTTTCGGAAGGTGGCGGTGATCTTGTGATATTGCCCCCCCCCCCCGCTGGATGGCAAGATCCGACCGCTGGAAGCGCCGACCTACCATTGGCTAGCGAGGTTTCATATACCGTATTTCTTATACCGTAGACTCCTTCAACAGAAGAATGGACGACTTCTTGTACTTTTAAGGATTAAGGAGCGAGTACCTCACCGCGCACAAGATATCTTTATTGCACCACCACTTACCGGTTTGATACGACGAGAGCATGAGAGAAGTATTGAGGTTCAGGAGTGATACATATATACTTGGAAAATCCCCCATTAAGCGACGGACACCACTGAAATCTTTCTGGCTTTCCACGCAATTCAAGCCTACAGCCCCTGTTCACGTAGACATGAGCGCACCTTCCGAAAGCCCTCACCTCGTCGAGTAGGCTTTGGCGTTATTTATTGTTTGGCACGACTCTATTATGCTTTACCCTTATACTTCGCATTTAAATGAGGTTTTGGTTTTACGTTTTGCTCAATTACCAAAAAATAATAAATGAAATTAAGTTTTATTGATACTTTAAATATCAAGTGTCTCTAAATATATGATATACAATATTCCATTTCAAACAATAGAATTTCTCTCCCAATTCCGGTGCATTTTGCTCCTTGTAATTCTCACACTACAAATAGGGTTGCCATAAGGATAACAATGGAAATTCGAATATCTAAAATATGTATCAGAGCAAATTATTTTTATACAACTAAATAGTATATCATGTAAACCGTATAACAAGGAAATAGTACATGAAGTAAAACACTTAATAGAAGAAGATAAATTACATTGCACACTTTCAAGAATAACAGGGTGATCACACTTTTTCCAGGGCGAATTTTCTTCACTTTCCTAGTCCTTCACCTTCACCTTCCTAACTATCCAAGTCATAGCCTTATTTTTACATGACAAAATTGGTGAAATATTTCAGATTATTTAAATGAAATATTAAATAAAACAAGACATTTGTCGATTTTAAAACACCGTTATTGGCTGAACCCTTTTCACCTCCAGATTTCAGATTCGCTTTTCTGCTTCTCTTGCATTAACACATTGTGAGAGACTGATTCACTTCGGTTCAAATCACACAGTACCTTTCCTTACGTATTTTTCAGCTCTCATATTGACGTCACGGTAAAAAATATAACAATATTTGCTTTACAAAGGAATTAGCCATTTAAGTTTTGTTATGTAGTGCGTAGTTCTATGATCTAGTTCACAAGTAGTCCCCAAACGCAGTTTTTTTTGTAGGACTATGAGAAATTATAACATGTTACATTCAGGACATTTGGTAGAAACAAAGAAAAAATGACGGGACAACGGAACACATTTCAAATTCAGGACATATCCCACTTTTCCAGGATGTATAGCAACCCTGTGTCCTTGCCATGATGCCATGCCCATGCTATTTATTCTGCCAGCGCACTGTTGTTCCTGAGACGTTGGACCGGAAGCGGTAGCTCAGTGCATCAACCGGGAGGTCCTAGGTTCGATTCTCGAAGGCGGCAGGATTTTCGACACTAGCTTTTAAGCAAGGTCGAATTCATTCGCTGTTTGGAGAAGAATTCTAGCAGCGGCTGCTCTGATCGGTAGTTTTCCGTGGTTTCTCCGATCAACACCTGGCGAATGCCGGAGCAGTACCCTAACAAACGGACCGCGCGCGATCTTTCCTTCGTCTTCCTTGTCCTATCCTCATCCCTTACACACACACTTCCACTAACATGCACTACACTACCACACATTCCGGGAGACCGGTCGGGGACTTGGACCTTATCCCGACCGGGGCAGTGCCCCGCTGGGAGACACCTGGTTAGGGAAAACTCCGCTAGTCGACGGTAGGTCGTCGCCAGATCTCGACATCCAGTGGGGGAAGATCACCGCCACCTCCGGATAAAAACACGCACAACCCTTACGGGGCTAATGACATCAGTCGTTGACGCGTCCGGAATCAGTTATACATCCTATTGAATCCGGAATCAAGCAATTCTAAGTCGTTGGCCGGGAGCGTTGAAGCTGTGCAGCCCTGTCCTGCACCAACTTTGGTTCTGCCTTCTCCGCATTTCCATCATTTCCCTTCGCCACCGCTTCCCCTCTCCGAGAGTTCACCGTCATGGCGGGGACCCGTCGTTCTCGCCCTCTGCTTCTGTTGAGCCTCCGCCATTGACGCATTGACACCGCGCGGGCGCCTCAGCCTGGCAGCCTCTCCTGATGCTCGCCCCCCTCCCCTCCACCCCTCCTTCGGTCGCAGCGCGCCTCCCCGGAGTCTGTCGCCCGCACCACTTCGCTGCCGCTGCCGGCCGCGCACGTCATCCGATATGACACGTAGTCGATAATGGAGTGACCGGCGGATATCGAACTTCCAGACGCTCCACTAACAACATGGAGATGCCTATTTGCGTGTGTGTTTTCGTCCGACAGAATGTTTTCCTTGCCGCCGAAGACGAACGAGCTAAGACGCGAAAAGTAACACTGGGATGTTTTCGTAGAGCATCCAACATTACAAACACTTTCTCCGTTACAGCAGACATTTACAGTGAGTAGGAAAGTGTTTGTGCGGTTAATTTGATTTGTTGGATACATAATTTAATATTATCCTCCCAGATTTGTCTTCTTTTACAGAGTAATCCTAGGTAACGGCTAAGCAAAATATCAAAAACTATTTTTACACCCAGTGAAGATGTCATTGAAAAATAAAAAAAACTTAAGGAAGACTTATTGCTGGCGGTGTTTACATCCATGAGTCTTACAATTTATTGCTGTAAATATACCATATCCACCAGCATCAGAACTCTGTGAATTCTCCTTTCTATTTCTTCCAATGAAAATAGAGTTGCTAGTCGATAGAGTGCAAAAATTAAGACTACAAAAACTCGCAATTAAATTTAATATAGAGAGTCATATGAATCAATAATACTCTCTTCCGGGGAAAATTTTGCGTTAGGAGTTTCCTTTGGCGTTCGATCAATGAGCTCTTTCGTGAAATTGGCATTCACATTACTCTTCGTCCCTTACAGTTTTAATGTCGATTTGTCTAGAAAGCGATCGCGGACGGAAATAAGAGAGAGCAGAGGACAATTTGTTTTAATTTTCCTGAATTCATTTTAATATTTGTGTATGTATTCCCGTAACTATCAGATCTAAATATAATAATTTATTGATAGATAATGAATTCTTTAAAATTTATCATTGACACAATGTTCTGTTAGTGTGCTACTACTGGAAAATACTAGAATACTCGTATCTGAATCAAATGGATTTAAGGAAAATGTAGTGCAACCATTCTATAAATGTGCCGGGTATTTTTCCTCTACAAACGAGACTCCACATGCTGCAGAAATTGAGACAGGACAGTCGGTAGAATTGCCGAAGACAGAAGATGACTTTTCGCTACCGATAAGTTTAAATTATACTCACGTTATAGTAGATGCTGGAAGTGCTCACCGTCAGCGCAAATGCATTCTTGACATCTAAACAAGTTCTGGTTCACTCGATAAAGGGTGTATTATGGTATTGCAGAGATCAGTACATTATGCCTTAATTCTTCTTCCGTATGGAAATTGGTCGCATGTACGCGATATTTCAGGAATCCCCCCCAAAAAAATTACACGGGGTCATACCAGGATATCGTGCACGCCTCAAACCACATGTGATAATTCTTCCTTCATAAATGGCATCGAAAACTCTTAAGGAAACTGAAGCAGTGTATGCGGTTGTGGAATCCTGTTGAAAATGGCCGTAATTACCCTCTTCATTTGCCAGCTTTTGGAAGAAATGCTCCAGGGTATTATGGACATAACGGTTTGAGTTCATCGTTTCCGTGAAATATAAGGGCCTAATTATTCTCTTAGCACTGATTGCGCACTGATTCATTTTCTAAGGGCTTAATTATTCTCTTAGCACTGACTTAGCACTGATTCATTTTCTATCAATAAATTATTATATTTAGATCTGATAGTTACTGGAATACATACACATCCACCGACTATTATGTCGTGTAGCGGACGTGGGTTAACAAAGTGTGGTTTTTCTGAAATCCGATACCTAATCTTTGAGTATTCACGTGGCCATTTAGATTAAACCATGATCCATACTTCGTCAGAAAAGAATTTATAGATTACCATCATGCGCACTTTTCAAAAACCAATTTTCAAAGCGCATTTCTTCCTGGCGGATCGAAAGACAGTAATGCGTGCTCAGCCGTTTTTTTTCACGTATTAATCTTCAAAATCTTTGTAGATTTCCCCACACACTCATTTTGGAGACGTGATAAGGGTTTGCTAGGGGAATGTTTCAGTCGCGTTGGAATGTCACGCAATTTCTCTTCAGTTTACACGTTGTGCTTACGCAATGTTGCTTGTTTTTTTATTTTTTTGTCTACAAGTAAATTTCCTTAATTTTTTCACCAGCATTTCAATCATATTTCGATGTGGAGGTCTGATTCTCAGAAACGCCCTAACAAATTTCTACTGACACTTTTGCGCAGATTTGAATTTTACGTATGCGTGATATACTAACTCTTTCTGTTTGAGAGTGAACTTCCAGCGAGCCGCCACAAACCGACTTCTCAACGAGACGGGAAAGCATGCCTTTTGCAGGGCGAGATCTGAAAATCCTCCCGTCCGCAACGCTCCCAGGGGAGTTGGGCACACCGCTCCCCAGCGAGTGGCGGCCCGTCGGCCGAGCAGAATTTTCCACGATAGTGACACGATAATAAAATAGTCTCATTGTAGACGGATTATGACGTAGGGAACGGATATTACCCATTACAATGAGGCTTAACCTAGAAACGGTGCGTCCTAGACTCTTAAAATGAGGTTGTTGCGTCTTAAGCAACACAAGTATTACGCTAACAGATCAGTTCTGTGGGAACACGAGTTTTCCAGGACAGGCAGGCGACTGGTAGGGTCAGAGTTATGTTTATTAAGAAGTAAATGGGATTATTTGAAACTTCTATTTCATTTTTGGAGGTTTAACCCTTATGGGGACTCAGTATGAGCAGTAAGTAAAAATATAAATTGAAGAAAAGAGGACAGAAATAATATTGGACGATGAAATTACTGTTTACGCACGCGAATTCATTTTCGGGCCGCCCAGCGCGGCGACCGACCGCGACACGCCGCGCGTCCGTTGTTGGCTTCATGTCCCTCAATGCCGCCGCAGCCGCGGCTGTTTCCCTTCTGTTCGGCTGCCGCCCCCAAGCAAAGGCGCGCGGGGTCTTCAGTGCACTTGTTGGCGGTAGCCGACGAAGACATTTGTCGGCGAAATGGAGTGCGCAATTTATGAGATTATTGGCACTCCCAGCCGGCCGCCTGGCCCTTGCGCACCGCGCGCCCTATCCTTTGTCTCGGGAGCGAGGATCCGCAGCAACAAACCACCTCACAACACCACCACAAAAAATGTGTAAAAATAGTGTACAGTATAGTGAAGTGACAAGTGATATGAATGCGTGAGTGAATGTGTTTGTATATATAGATTAAGAATGAAAGAGAGAGTGAATGTTTCAAAAATGACAAGAACAATGAACAATTCTCAGAACTTTTACTACTTATTTCAAAACAACTAATGTTTAAAAACTTCAATCGCCCAAAGAGGCATTGTATATAGTTTAGTATATTTAGTATATTTAGTTTCAGTTAAAAACCCTCCCTGCAGCTCTACAAGCAGAAATGCTGGAGCTTAATGTACGCCCTAAAAATGAATAAATTCCCACCAGGGTTACTGGCGAGGGGTAAATGAAAAGAAAATAAGAATCCACAGCCGCCCAAGGGTCCACCCCCCTCCATTTCAGACCGCCCCCTCCGCGAGCACCGCGTGGGAGGGGCGGTCTTCTATATATATTATGACCTAACGGTCATTTGGCCGTTAAATAGAAAAAGAACGGAGATTGCCAATTCAAATCTGGCGCGTATAAAAGACCGCAGATCGATATTTTAGGGGAACGATTCCAGGAACGAAGCACGGCCGGGGAGAAGAGGCAGAGGATTCAGGAGAGTGCGGAGAGACATGACGAATGGCGCGCACAGGGCTGTGTGGCGTGTGTGAGGCGAGAGTATTGAAATCGGGCAACATCGAGGGGTGAAGGTGCGTGGAAGTGTTCATATGTGAGTAAACGAGCACTCGGAGCATCAAACAAAAGCATAAAACTAAAAGGTATTGTGTTCCGAGCGTCAATGAACAAGAAACTATTAGGTGATGTGAAAGTACGTGGTGCAGCGGTGTGCGTGGGCTATAAACTATTAGGGTAAGGAGAAATCAACGGCTTCGAGCAAGTACATCGCCATAAGAAGACCGAATTCGTGCCCGGACTTTGGAAGTGAATAGTGAAATAGCAGAATGCAGGGTACGGCACGGCGACCACGTGGACAGCACGCAGTCGGCGGGCGGGGGGCTCGGCTACGTCAAGGACATTAGCAGAGGCGGCTCTATTCCCACGACAGGACTGCGGGATCCTCAGATAAGTAACGAAGCTTGTAATATTTGTGAAAGTCGGGTTGAATTATTGCAATCATAAGCTTCAGAGTGTACAATGTGGGAAACGAGATAGTGATGAACAATCACACACCGTTCACAGAGGGAGGGATAGATTGTAACTGGTTAATATTAGGTAATAATAACACTGAATGTAAAAATGTGGAATGTAGAATATTGGTGTTTCATTATTGCATAAGAGTCTGGGAGCTCCCGGATGATTAGATATTTCAAACAGTATTGATTGGTAATGATGTTATTCACGTTAACAGCATGCGAGTATGTATTAAAGATTTGTCTAGTTGTTAAACATACTCATTTTTTTGTGAATAAACGAATAATTGTAACGTGTAACTTGGTGCATCGTGAATTGAATGAGAAAAGTATCAAGCCTAAAGCCAACATCCTCCTAATATAGGCGCTCCCCCCTAGAACGATCCCTTGCCCTTATTCATTTCGATCTCGTATTCACAATTCTAATATGTAGTAAGTACTTGCTTGGTGAACTTGAATCCCTAATTCGGGAAACTGAGGTAAGTACGGTCACAATATATATATATATATATATATATATATATATATATATATATATATATTGGTTGTGAACCACCGCGAGCGAAGGTTCATTTAGTTGAGGCTCATGGAGTTCAGATGCTGATCGCTCACATGCCTGATCTCAGAGTTTCACGCGATTTCAACAAGCTAAATTCGCGCAGGCATTTTGCTCGTCAGTCTTGTGAGAGATGGTCGCGCGGGCTCACGGGGATACTCGCGTCGAATTAACTTTGACTTGAGCTACGTTAGCAGTCGGCATTTGTGACTTACCAGTTATCATCATGCCGCACCGCATCATCAATCAGCATCAATCAGGGCTACTGGCTGCCCATCTCGCCGTTATCTAGGGCTCCAATTGAAATTATTGAAGGCGTTGTTAACAATATTAATATTGTTGACAATGACAACGCCTTCAATAATTTCAATTATGTGAATGTCAACTACAACTCACCACTGAATCAATAGGGCTCCAACCTCATCAGCACATGCCTCACTGGCATATTTTCCAGTCACTCACGCGATTGCGGCGCGATTGCCAAATTAGACCAGTGCGGCTCACGTTGCATGGTCATCGTGCCGGGGGACTTGAAGAATTCGCTCAGCGGGGTAGAATTACGTGGGCATCACATTCACATCACGGTAAGACTCAAGGCTCCAGCTCCGCCAACGACCTTCGCATATCAGGTATCTGATTCTGTCTTGGAGGGTGCCGAACTAAGAAAGACATTCGAATTCAAGATCTGTTACAAACAATGCACATTCTTTAAATGCATTTTGTTTTCATTCATTTGGACGTATTAACTCGTACCTAGTTATTTTTGCCTTTCTTAATTCATTTTATAAACCTTTGTTTTTGCAAACTACTAATTACGTTTTAGAATTAGTTATTTTTACTAATAATTCATCGCTCAAGCATGGCACGTATTTTTGTATATAGTAGAGTAGTTTTATAATTAGTTTGTTTTCTATTTGCTTGTTTAGACATTAAGTCTCCTCTAAACTAATTTCGAGAGGTAGTAATACATCTTTTTTATTTCACTTTTTGTCATTAAATTAATATTGGTTCAATTTCTTCTTGTTTAATATTTTGGCCGAATCCTCTCATTCATCTTACGAGGTGCTCCTCCAGTCTTTTCCCTTTAGTAGCCCTCTGGCTACATCGCTGAGCTATCGGAGGCAGATATGTTTGTGTATGTGTGTGCACATAGCCAGCAGTCGAGTCCACGCTGTTGGCCCATCATGGTGCGTGGCGCCGTGTGAGAGGTGAGTACGGCATCTGCACGCGCTCACACGACACGGACGCGCATACGCATACAATTACTTTTATTTTCTATTTTTAATTAGTTTTATTTTCTGGAAAACTGAATCTCAACTCTTAATATTATAGCAATGTTTGCTCCTTCGTAATAACAAGTGTTTATTGCTGTAACGTACTGTTGAAGGGCTGACGGTTTCAAGTCGGAATCCAAAATGAACCTATTTTCAGATTTAAAACAATTATTGACCAAGTGCAGAATGTTTGCACGGTTGCTGAGAGTTGCAACGTGGATGCAGTTATTGTAAAGTTTACGATCTACTTGTGTTTAAAACACTAAGAGTTTACTTTTAGATCAAATTTGATCTTTCTATTCGGGCAAACTTTCTTATTTTTGCTATAATTGAAAGATTAATTGTCCCAAGATGTATCACTTAATATTATTATCCAATTTTGTAGTGTACACAATGAACTTTAATAACACCTCAAAACTAATATGGTGTCCTCTTAACTGAAGTCATTTGTTCATTATTTTGTTTCGCGAGTTGCAGTCGAAAGTAACTTTGTCGCATGACGTCGGCAAGTCTATTTAGTTATAGTTATTTTTTCAAATGTCACTACTGTACAATCATGGTTTTTACAACAAAAATTGTCTTATTTGCGATGAGGTATACTTTTTTAAATAGAGTAAGGGTAAGAGAGTGAAAAGTTTCTATGGAATTTTTGCCTATGTTTGATAAATCAGGCTGTGAGATCCGCTTTCTGGTTCATTATTTTATTATTAAGTTTTTTTTACTATTTTAAGGATTTCTGTAAGAGAAGTTCAAATACCCAGAATTCAGTGCTTATATTAATTTAAGCAAAAATACTGAAATTATAATTATTTTCATTTATCCTGAAAGACCGGTTAATTAAGTTTGGCGCAAAGGCATTAGGGGTTGACAGACAAGGAAAATATTTAAAATTTTTAGGAATCCAAAACAGTCAATTCCGTGGATATCTCCTCAGTTGCTAAAATTTTGGCAAGATTTCACTACTTCAATTTTAATTCTTGAGAGATAGTAGGTGAGCCTGGTATGATAATCTCAAAGGACAATATTATTGTGATTGAATTAGGTGAAGGCTAGATACTTCTATGTATTATTCAGAAAATAATATTCAATTGGGTTTATTATTTTTATACCAACCACCCAGGTACTTTTGTAATAAGTAAACTTTATCACCTGTTTGAAAGCTAAAGCATTGCAGGAAGTGGTGCAGCGTTTACGACATTTGTATCGATATTGAATTGAGGCATTGTTCTGTCGTACATATTTATTTGTGCAAAAAAGCTTTTTCGGCCGCATTGCGGCCATCTTCAGTGCTACAATGAAATAATAAAATAATAATAATAATAATAATAATAATAATAATAATAATAATATAATTAGAATTTAAGAGACATAGCATTGTAGAAAATGAATATATAAACATAATTTTGATGAAGAGTACTAGTAACAGAAGAAATATTTTGAAGTGGAGAAAATGAATGAAATAAAATAAAATAAAAATATTGTGGGGAATTGGTAAGTAAAACAATAAGTAAATAAATTTACATAAATTAAGGAGAGCAAACTGACATACCAATTCTGAGGTGGCTGGGGGCCTCGGTCCAAGAAGACAGCGAGGGTGCAGGGCATTGCCCGCTATTTAAAGACAGCTTTCAATGGAGAGGGGGGGGACGCAGGGTTTTTCTGAGAAATGGCCATTAGGGAAAGGCCCGGCCGGGTGGCGGAAAAGTGGTAGCGTGGGAAGCGGCGAGTCTCAAGAGGGGTGAGAGAGAAGGAATCTGTTCATTTAAAATAGTGTGTTGGGGATTGTTCAATAAATTATAGATGTGAATAGCTTCTAATTTAAGTCTATGGTTGTATCTTCTTTCTATCTCCAAAATTTTGATGTCACAATCTGTATTAAATGTGTGTTCTTGTTCTAAGAGGTGACTGGCAAAGTGTGATTGTGTTGTTTTGTGTGTAAGAGCGTGTACACGCTAATTATATTATTATTATTATTATTATTATTATTATTATTGTTATTTTATTATTTCATTGTAGCACTGAAGATGGCCGCAATGCGGCCGAAAAAGCTTTTTGCACAAATAAATATGTACGACAGAACAATGCCTCAATTCAATATCTAAAGCATTGCATTGCACTCTTTTCCCACCCGTAGACGCCAAGAAGCTTTTTATATTCCCAATATCAATCCTGGTTCCACAAAGGATAGGTGTATAAACAGTTGATGTAATACGAATCAGTCAGCTATGTTTCTTTTTGTTATTATCATTGCTTCCGAACACAAGATCTCATGCCATTAGCGCGAGCCGAGATGCATCATTCGGAGGTTCCATTAGGGGCTGCGCGTCCCGCGGCTGTCCGTGTTCTTCTCCGTCTCCGGCGCGGAGCTGCGCGGCCGTCGTTGGCGGTTGCAGCGGTGGTGGTGGTGGTGGTGGTGGTGGTGGTGGTGGTGGCGGTGGCGGTGGCGGTGGCGGTGGCGGTGGCGGTGGCGGTGGCGGAGGTGGAAGTATTGGCGGTGGTGGTGGCGGAGGTGGAAGTATTGGCGGTGGCGGTGGCGGTGGTGGAGGTGGAAGTATTGGCGGTGGCGGTGGCGGTGGCGGTGGCGGTGGCGGTGGCGGTGGCGGTGGCGGTGGCGGTGGCGGTGGGCGGTGGCGGTGGCGGTGGCGGTGGCGGTGGCGGTGGCGGTGGCGGTGGCGGTGGCGGTGGCAGTGGCGGTGGCGGTGGCGGTGGCGGTGGCGGTGGCGGTGGCGGTGGCGGTGGCGGTGGCGGTGGCGGAGGCGGAGGCGGAGGCGGAGGCGGTGGCGGAGGAGGAGGCGGAAGCGGAGGCGGTGGCGGAGGCGGAGGCGGAGGCGGAGACGGAGGTGGAGGCGGAGGCGGAGGCGGAGGCGCAGGCGGAGGCGGAGGCGGAGGCGGTCGCGGAGGCGGAGGCGGTGGCGGTGGCGGTGGCGGTAGCGGTAGCAGTGGTAACAGTAGCTGTGGAGGTGGAGGTAAGATGGCGGTGGCGGTGGCGGTTGTGGCAGCGGCGGCGTTCTCCGCTCTCCGGGCGGCGCGGTGGCGGAAGTCCTCACGGAGCCAGTGGTGCGTTCTCCAGATACGCTCTTGTCGCGTAGAACCGGTGCGGCGTCTCGACACGGCGTCAGCCTTGGCGGTAATGGGGAACCAAGCGCCGACAATTGGCGCCGCAGAAGCACAAAATCAGCGCGAGAAGAAATGTTACGACGTACACGATGTTTCAGACGCGGGATCTTCAGGAAGGTCTGGCGGTCAAAGAAAGGAAACGTCCGATTTGGTATTAAAATATAAAATATTCACGTATTGAAATCAATCTAAGGATGTGTTAATGGAAATGTCGTAAAGGTCCAATAATATTAAAGGTAGTGAAAGAGATATTGTTATATTCATGTAATATCATGAAGTTTCTTATCTTGGACTGTCTGCAATAAAACTTTTCATTTAATTAAATACGAAGAAAGACTGTTACTCCGCGGAAAGCAACAGTAATATTGAACGAATAGTTTTCACTGTTACGAAGTGTTCACTATTTCAGCCATTGTTTTATTATACTGTTTAACTGGGCTTAAATATTTAGTTATATTTAGATCTTCATCGGAAGCTAGTGTCGCTGTGACGATTGAAAACATTGCTGCGGTTATCTGCTCCACTGTAGGCAGTTCCTTTGTACTGATAAATGGACCTAAATCGCTTCTTTGAGATACACCTGATTGAAATGGATAGTAAAGAGATAGATACTTTTGGCATCTGAGTTGAAAGAATATGTTGTTAAAGAACGATTGAAGAATAGAAAAACACTAATAGAAATGGAGAAGAAAAATCTTTAATTTTGTTTATAAGCCCGGTGTGCCACTCTTCATTAAAAAACTCTTTTTAATATAAGGAAAAGGCGTGCTATATGTGCTTCACCCAAACATTCGAGATATTTTTGACCATTCAACGACACACATTTGAGACCACTCGATAGTTCTTTCGATTATAGAGTCCTTTTCTGAATCCAAATTAATGATAAGATATTACTTTATTAATGGTAATAACACTTTCAGAATATTTTCATAATTGTAGAGAAGAAAACCAATGACTTTTTGTTCAATGTGACAAAACATCGAAGTTTAAGCTTCGGAATTACTACAACTTCTGCCATTTTTAATGTGATGGGAAGTTACCCAGTCTCCCTATGCAGTTAAATATAAATTTCATAAAGGTAAATTATTTACTTATCTTTCCAATTCTTTGCTAATTGAGCATAAGGTCCCACAAGGTTCGATCCTAGGTCTAATCCTCTTTCTGTTTTAAGTAAACGCTACGTCCTTGTTAATTAAAAATGGAATAACAGTTCTTTTTGTCAATAACAAGAATGTTCTTTGCAAAAGAGAAGTAATAAATAGTACAGTTTCAGAAGTTTCAAATTGGCTTCGCAATAACATATTAATAGTTTTAATAGAAGGAGTAACTGTTTCAATGCATTTTTTGCATTTCAAATTGACAATCGTTTGCTCCATTGAAAATGAACAATATGCAATTAACTGATGTTAAAGTAACAAAATTTCTAGGTCTCTCAATTCAGTCAAACATAAAATGGAATGTACTTATATCAGAATTAAACACTAAGTTAAATTCATTTTGTTATGCATTCAGAATTTTTTTCAATTCTGTCAGTCTTCAGTGTTCGTTGTATTTTGCAATTGTACATTCTCACCTGAGATATGGCATAATATTCTGGAAAAGCTCATCCTGTAGATTTAGATTGCAAAGAAAATTATTCGAATAATGAAAAAATAGTCATCCACGTGATCCTTGCAAGCCTCTTTTCATTGAACTTGGAATTTTACCATTGCCTTACCTGTTCATTTACGAATCTGTAATGTTTGTCAAAACTGACTTACTAAACGGTGGGAACATATTTTCATGCAATACTGATATTCATAATTACAACACACGTCGTAGAAATCGTAGAACACGTCCTAGAAACACGTTTATCAATAGTCACTATCATCAGCTTACTACAGGAAATACATACACAAGTACGTTACTTTACAACGCATTGCCAGATAACATTAAACAATTAAAGTCGGTACACAACTTTAAGTTAAAAGTAACATTTTTTCCGTTGCATAAGTGTTTCTATACAATTAGAGACTATACTGATCATCAAAAAGGAAAATAATGCTTATTTTAAACAAAACAATGATATATAATGTACTAGTTTACATTTTATTGTATAATTTAAATTGTTATTAGGATTATTACTATTATTGTTCATGTTGTTGTTTTAACTTTGATTCATCTTTTAACTATCGTTTAAAAATGTTGAGATGGGATCCTGGTACTCAAGAAAACTAGCACAGATAATCTCCCCCATACGTCATACATTTTTTTCACTGTTTTTGACCAAATAAATCGAATCAAATCAAATGAAACGCGGTACGAAAAAAAGAAATTATTTATTTTTTCTTCGGAGCTCAAATATTACTCTTAGATTTGTAAATAAGCTCATTCTAGACCTATTATTACTTGGTTCCAGAGGTACAAAAATGTTGTTTTGTTATTAGGTGTTAAATGTTATGTAAATTGCAATGTTTGTGGTCTAATTTATTGCTTTCTACTGCTACGTATTTCGATTCATAGTTGGGTGTATAATGTACGACACTAAAGTATTATCAAAGCTCGTTTCTCTTTTACAAATTTATTGTGACGTGCCAAAAATGACGGACTTTTTATTTAGGGAAATAAAGGTCAAAATGTTGTAGATATTGCAAAAGACGTAGGTTTATATGGTGCAGACATCAGATGACACCGTAGCAACGCGAGTTCGTCCTGAGACGTAGGTTTCTATGGTGAAGATATACAGATGACCCCATAGCAACGCGAGTTCGTCCTGACGTGGGTTTCTTTGGTGTAGATACGCAGAGGGTACACCATAGAAACGCGAAAAAACAGCGAGCCTTGAAGGGTGAACCAGATTGGGAATTAGGGAATTCCGATTCGTATCGTGGTGTTGAGCGCATCGCTTGTGCGGTTTTTCATGAGGTCAATTATAAAATCGGGACTTGTGATATTTCGTGAGAGTGAACATTGAACTTGAACTTAGAATATTTCCGCATTAGGTGCACAACTGGAACTCGTAAAGTTTACGAGTTGTACCGTTGCAAACTCGGACTTATAAAATGTTCATGAGTGAACTGAAAAGTGAACTTAGAATATTTTCGCGGTGGAATGACAAGATTTGACTTAGAAATTTTACCAGTGAATTGTGAATTCCCATATTAATCTGACCTGAGAAAGTAATCAGTTTGAAATAGGTGCCCAATTGAGGCAAAAGATACAGAGTATAGGCAGTGTTTGTGAAGTTTCGCTCATCATCGTGGACTTCGACAAGGAAGATTGGATTATTCTACGTGGCGACAACGAGCAATGTGCGCGCGAAGATGCAAGAAAGGATAAAATATTCTATAACGCAGTTATTGCAATAACGAGAAAAATGTTCATGACCTAACGATAAATTGTAATAACAATCAATGATAGTCAAATAACTTTTGGCATGCATAATAAATTATAATTCAGTTTGAAACAAAGCTGATTCTCATTTGCCATGACGTGTAATCCTAGAGTAGACATTTCAGAATTATTTTCAGATTCCTCGCCACTCCGTATGGATGGTAGATTGAGTAATTGGTTGCCGAGTAAATAGCAACAATTATTTCATAAGAACCCGTCGACCGAGCTAGCGGGATTTACATTTATTTGTAATATATCCGAAGACAGTAACAGATAATCAGGATAATCCAAAATTATTTATAAATTCGGAAATTGGTTACGATTTACATTTATTAGTAATTAATTTATGACATATATACACATATAATAATGTGTGTGTGTGTGTGTGTGTGTGTGTGTGTCCGGTCCGGTGATTGGTGGTGATTATGCCGATGAAAACGCCGTTGCTATTGCCAATGAAATTCTATTTCAGTTACATTCTGTCATGGTTCGAATGAGCATTGCACTTTAATCATTGGCTATATTTGTGTTACTGCCCGAACTAGACTTCGTGGCTTCACGATTATGTAACTAAATTTTCTTCTCTTGGACATTTCTATTTGTCATTTCGATTTAATATGTTTGCCTACTTATTGTGATCGGTGACAACTATGGAATGCTGTCTTAACAGGTGCAGCTACTAATCGCATGCACTACAAAGTTGCTTGCTATCGTGTTTTGTGTTCATTCACCAGAAGCTTGTTGCTATATCTGCTGCATTAGCAGTTATGTTTGCGCTAGGTGATCGGTGTTTGATGGTCACATAGCATGTCCATTGATCAAAAGCGGCTGCAATTGGCACTCATACTGCTACTGTTGACACATTTGTTGCTGCTCTGGTAGGTGGACTTGTAGTTGTTGGGAAAGCTGTATGCTTGCCATTGAAGCGTTTTCATCCATAATGTTGACGTTAGTCACCAGTATGGCAGCGTTGATGCTCTGGCAGATAAGAGAACATCCACAAACTTGCAATATCTATTTTGTATTTATTACTACAAGTTGGAATATACAGACACAAAGAATTGTTCAACGGACACAAAGCTGAATGAGTGTAGTGCGTATACTTTCATCACCCTCCACTACCCTAAGCATAGGGAGGTGAGTAAAACGCTATGAAATGAGTTGTTCTAAAATAGAAACGAGAATATATGTTTCAAATAAGATGAGAGCTCAAATTATTCGCACATTATAGAATAAGTATCTTAATAAATAAACAACATGTATCGACGTTCTTTAAATCAAAATACGTTCAAAAACCCGAAATATATACTGTAACCCAATCTTACCATATATTATTAAGTTGAAAATCACACATATATTATCTCTGATGAGATAAAACAATAATTAGATAAAAGGGACCAAAGGATATTTTTGGAGGATAATTACTTTGTTGTCGACAGAGATATATTTCATAATGTGCAAACCCTTTTTCTTTATGTTGCAAAATATTAACTCTTAATTGTATTTATTTCCATGTAAACATAATTAACAAAAAGAAAATGAATGAAATATTTAGTAATCGTTGACCTTTGGAATATCATAAACATTGGTAAGCTAATTATTAATTCTCACAAATATTATTACACTTTATTTCTTTATTTAGATTCCTTCTATACTTTATGGGAGCTCCCTTTCTCTACTGCTTGAATACTGGATTCATAGCCTAATTGAACTTAATAACTACCTAGAAACATGTGATACAAAGCACTGACAAAATGATTCACCCTTGTATTTTTTTTATTTCCGAACATAACTCCTAAAATAGAATAAGATACAATAGCCATTTCCTCCCGTATTCTTTTTATTCTGAATGGAAATACATAGGTAGTTCTTACAACTTTACATATGATTTTTTTATTACTTGCTCACTAACTTATTCAAAATTTTCATACTATACAATGGGAAGGTTGCCCACTATGGTTTCCTAATCTGTTTCTATGTAAGCGAATTTGATTTGAAAGATATGGAAAGGGTATTTATTTTGAATTCTGTTTTTATGAGTTGGATTTTTTGCGAGTCTGAATTCCGTGACTTCTGGAATTTGGTGTATGTTATGATAGAAGTTTGTAGCAAGGTATGTGATGTGATGTCATGATCTAATGATACAATGCTCAATACCTTGTGGAGTTGATTATTTGTAATGAACCATAGGGCGTTAGTTATGGTTTTCGAAAATTGGTTTTTGATTACTTCGAATTTCAAATATTTGTTTTGGTGTCGTTTATCCATATGGGACAGGTGTAAGTGATTATAGGTCTTATTATGGTTTTATATATTGTTATGGCAGTATTTTGTTGTAGTAAACTGTGTCTATTTATTATTGAATTTAACTGATTTGGTTTGGCTTGGTTTGCATTTTCTTTGTTTCAAAATGATCGCGCTAATTTAATTTTGAATCGAGGTATTTAATTTGTTTGTTGGGAGGGTACCATTCTATTAAGATGTTGTTAACTGTTAGCGGGGAGGTGTGTCGCGTATTCTCTCGCCATCCTTTCCGTTCGCGTTATCCCGACTAATTTGGGGAAATGGATTTCTCTTAGAGACGATCTTATCGTTCATCATTGAGCTCGGTGCATCGCCTGTGCTGCCCCCAAAGTGGATGCATGGGTAAGCGCGGTGTCCTTCAAAAGCCGCTGCTGCCTCGCAGAGTGATTTTGCTGAGTTTTTACTGTAAACCTTTTAAAAATCATTAGTTACAAATTAATTATGTGAATGACCATTTTCAAAGTGATGGAAATTGTCGATCATCTTTACTCTGTTGTTAATACACTACACATGTTTTCCTCAGATATCAAAACATGACCTCTAGTATATATAATTCTTTCAGAGAATGTATCAAAGATAAATCTACAGAAATATAAAACACTTTCCAAGGAAACGACAAAGAGCAGTGAGTAGAAGAAAAGGCAATCTTCGCCCTCTACAAGGCCTTGGAAGAAAGGATCGAAACGCAATAGAATGCGTGAATGCGGACGCGTCTTCCCGCTCTCCGCCACGCGCCGCCCCGCCCCTGCGCCCCGCCCTACGCCCCGCCCCCCGCGCACCATCCCGCAACGCCCAACTCCCCGCGCCCCGTCCCTGGGTCCCCCTCGCGCCCCGCCCCCGCGCCACGCCTCTCCGTACCCCGCCACCCGCGTCCCCTGCCTCCCCGCACCCTGCGTTCCCGCGCCACGCCTCCCCGCGCCTCCCCTCCCCGCGACCCGCTCCCGCGACCCGCCCCCCTCCCATACGCCCCGCCCCAGAGCCCCGCCTCCCGCCCACGCACCCTGCCCCCGAACCCCGCCTCCGCGCTTCGCCCCCGCGATTCTCTCGATTGCAAGAGCAGCGTCTCGCAGATAAATTCCATCGAACGAGGCGACTTACGAGCGAAAGGCTGCTCGGAGGCGCTTCGGATGCATAGGTAACTGCGCCGCGACGGATCATCCCTTTCTGAGCGGATCCTGCGACGAGGCGACGGTGCGAGGGTGGAGAGACAAATGTCACCGCGCGGAGGGGAGTTCGCTCTCCCTCATCGCTCTCCGCATTGTGTCTCCTGCTGTCCCTCAAACAGCGCGTAGTTCTACTCATTCACTCTTCTCGGAGGCCCTTTCCACCTCGCTCCCTTTCTTTGCTTGTTCCGTTATCTTCCACGTTGATGATGTTTTCGTGTTTCCGGGCGCGTCAACTGGTTTGGTCATTAGTCCCGTTCGTGTAGTGCATGTTTTGTTTCTCGGGAGATGGCGGTAATCTTCCCCCACTGGATGGCGAGATCCGGCGTCGACCTACCGTCGGCTAGTGCGGTTTCCCCCTAACCAGGACTCTTCCACCAGCGGGGCACCGCCCCAGTCGGGACAAGCTCTAAGCTGCCGACCGGTCCCTCGGAATATGTGGTAGTGTAGTGCATGTTAGTGTAAGTGTGTGTGTAATGGGAGAGGATAGGACAAGGAAGAGGAAGGAGAGATCGCGCGCGGTCCGTGGCCCGTTTGGTAGGGTACTGCTCCGGTATTCGCCTGGTGTTAATGGGAGAAACCACGGAAAAATACCGATCAGAGCAGCCGGCCGCTAGAATTCTCCTCCCGACAGCAGCTGAATTCGACCTAGCTGACAAGCTAGTGTCGAAAATCCTGCCGCCGTCAGGACTCGAACCTAGGACCTCCCGGTTAGAGGCGCTGCAGTGACATGATGCACTGAGCTACCGCTACCGGTTTATCTTCAACGTCTGTGCAGATAGTTCGTTGACTGTGTCCGTAGTCGAACTTCTTAACCCAGCTCCAGAACGTTATGGAAGTTAAGCAGCTGGAGACACTGAGGGTCCATCGACGAATGACAGTCAAGGAACACCGGATACAAACTGCCTTGAGCCCCTGACCGAAAGGGATATCAGCCACAATCTTCCATGCCTGCGCCTACAGTTCGTTGATTGCGTCGGTGGTTGAACTTCTCAACCCAGCATCGTGACGTCACGGAAGTTAAGCAGTTCGAGACACCGCTAGTCCGTGTTTGGGTGACCGTCCGGGAACCCTGGATACTAACGGCCGTGAAATCCTAGCCGATAGGGATAAAAGACAATTACTTACGTCTTGACTTGATGTACGACTGATTAAATATGCTGAAGGAGAATTACTCCAAGTTCAACACCAAAAAGGAACGTTTGGAACGTTGTTGCGCAAGTAAAATAATTATTTTTAAAAAATGTTCCATTTGTAAATTCCGAACTCTTTGATTCTCTAGTTCTCAATGCGCAACACCTTGTTGCTAGAAGCACTCTATTTATATGACAACTATTTCGTATGAATATACATACGGTCAAACCTTATAACGTCTACGTTCGTCCACACCATCAATTGGCGCTACGTACAAAGAGATTGACGTTAAAACAACTTCTTTCGAAATGATTTTGTAGAGCATAGATGTAGAAATATTTTTTTTTAATTTTCATTACTTGCTCTCTTACGATAAAAGTCGAAATGGATGGTATAATTTATATGTTCAATTTAATACTCTAAGAAAGTATTTTCATTAGCACAAAATATCGATCTGACTATAGCGCATGTGCTTTAATCATTTCATCAGGTTCTGCTGTTTTCCGATGTTTCGTGTGCTGAATCAGTCCGTGACATGATTATAAACGAAAGAGACAACATTACTGTATGCCTTGCCTGTCACACCTAATTTGTAATTCTAGGCTTGCTCCTTTATCACTTTATCTGTTGCAGTTCCAATTTTAGTGTTTATTTGCGGTATCCAAACGAAGAGAGCATATTATAGTTTTTCACATTTTACACTTTTAAATTTTGTAGAAGACCCATTTTTCATCCACCCACTTACGTTATTACTCGAAGCTATGAATATCACCCACACTTCGTTTGCTCATCGGTTTATTCCATCATAACGAAAAATAAATTCAAACGTTCTGCTGACTAGCAGAAGGATTTTCTTCTCAGCAAGCACACAATTCACACTTCTCCTTTACCCCACACTTTACAAATGCGTTCGCTTGCTCATCGTGCACACTCTTCTAGCAGCTCCAAACTACTGCTCCCTCACATTTCCTAATACAGGCTGTCAAGGTCGTAAGAGAGGTGGTCTTCTGGCAGAGCTCACAGTTTGAGTAGTTCCCGGGAAAGATAGTGAAGTCGGAAGGGGGGGACTGCCAGTACTTTAGGGGTACTAAAGTATTTGCAGCATATAAGCGACTATGATAGTTCGATGCGTTGTTGCCACACATTACTACGAAAAATGTCACCACCTATATGACAAATAAATGAAATTTCAAAACATTAACACTTACCGAAAGGTGATGACACGTCTTGATCATTCACGTCACGTTCATAACTTTCGCCAAAGCCGAAGCGTATGGCCTCCGCGACTTCGTGTGAGTCAGATGAGCAGCAACGCTGAACCCTGGCTGTGAGAAAGTAAATAAGTCCTCGCAAGCTGATTGCTACAGAGCAGCTCACATGATGTACCACAGCACGTGGCGTGAGACCTGTCTGAGTGGTTTTACGCTGCCGGTTCTGTAGTCGTTCTTCACATGTCTAAATGATCCGAGATGAAAGGGATTCTCTGGCCTGTGTCACACGAGCGTTGTGTTGACGTGCGTCGCCTAACGCTAATGAGACAACTGCCTCGAAATGCGACGATTCCGGCGCACACAAGTCACTTAACGCGCTTCGTAAATTAACACAGTATCTTATGGGAAACAACACACGCGCGCTCTTGGCAACGTGCGTTATACCAACAGCTGAAACAAGACGCTCAAGTTACAACGTATGTCACCATAACGTGCGTTTTCTAGCTTTCAACGCGCGACGCCCACTAGGCGACGCGCGTTGGCAACAACGCACGTTGCCAAGGACGCTTGTGCGCCGTTTCGTGACTCGTATGCACTGGGATCGACGCGCGTCGATACAGCTGACGTCATTAGTGTTAGGTGACGTGCATCAACGCAACGCTCGTGTGACACAGGACTAACTTAGAATTTACCATGACGAATGGCGTCAGGCGATGGTAGCGATTTATAGAGGTAACTACCATGTATTATTAATAGGACAATGATTGATCATTGCTTGCAATGGGTCATAACTGAGGGTAGCGGAATATAGAGGGGCGCTATTTCGAGATTAAACTGAATATCGTACCGGCAAAGGTGGCTATTGCTTAAGTCGACATTTTAGGCTATGTTCTGTTATCCCAAGCCTCCACTACATTTCAAGTGTTTTATCTCCATGCTCTCACCCCTTTTTCAATAATTTCCTTTTCTATCCAAACTATTTCATATCTATCTCTAACGTCTAAGTGAAGTCTGCAAGCGCGTTTCTTACCCCTCTCTCATTGAATACGGAGTTTTACCGCACGCGCACGCCACCATCCTTTCACTTGTTATTCTTCTATTAAATTTCTTCCAAACGGAACACTCAGGGAATTCATTTCTCTCTACCTCCATCTCCTCTTGACCCTCTCATTCTCATTTCCCTCTCAGCCTTAGACGTCATTCTCGTAGATATTATTCTCTTCTTTTTACACTTGAATTTCAAGTGTTTTACCTCACATTCTTCACACATTTCAATCATGTTTATACAATTAAATCGCTATTTGAATAGCAGGCATCAAGGTTTTCCACTGTCATGAAGGTATTATCAGAATGGATATTCTTAGAAAACATTTTGAGTTGTGTTGTGTTTGGAGAAAAGTTGCACTTCTGATCGGCACAATTTTATTTTAAAAGTATTAATTTGGATTGTGTTGTCGGATACACGATATATAATCTTCCATAGAATCACTCCAAATTCTGATGTTGAATCACTTATGTGAAATTTAATACTACACGTCATGATGTACGCACCATGCACACACCAACCCCAAGTTTATATTAACAGTTCCTTACAGCAAAAGGTCGATAACTCGTTTTTAGATGCAAATTTGCCGTAATTACGCACTATTTCACACGTTTCATAGTTCAGTGGTGAGAGCAGGGTTAACTTTATTTAGTGCATGAATAAATTTGTAAAGTTTAAGCGATCTAATCACCGCGCTCAAGTTTGTAGATTAATAGCTTTTCCAAGCACTTGCGACGTCGCTATAGCTACTTCGCGAGAAACCCATGGGCGCAGCTGGAATCGACGTTTGCCGTTCGATGCTCACCGGACACGAAAAGCTATTCCGCGAGCTCGCAGCTCTTTTGTCACTTCGGCCGAAGTTCCCCTGACAGGAATGTGCACGGATTTGATTGATTATTTCGTGTTTCATGGCGCGTCATCCCAAGGTCATTAGTCCCGTAATTGTAGTATACTTTTACGTCTTTAGAGGTGGCAGTGATCGTTTCTCGCCGATCCCGAGATCCCTCACTGACATACACGTTGGGTAGCGGGATTTTCTCCAACCAGGTATCTCCCCCCAGCGGGGCACTGCCGGAACTGGATTCTTGATACGTAGTAGCATAGATATGTTGTAGTGTAGTGATCGATAAAGTAAGTGTGTGTGTGTAAGGGGTGAAGATAGGACGAGGAAAAGGAAAGAAATATTGCGCGCGGCCCGTGTCTGCTTATTAGGATACTGCTCCGATATTCGCTTGGCATGGATCGGAGAAAACATGGAAAACTGTCGATCAGAGCAGGCGTTCCCTAGAATTCTTCTCCAGACTGGCTGAATTCGACCTAGCTATTAAGCGACGGTCAAAATTACTCCTACCATCGTCACTCGAACCCTCAGACCTCCCGGTTAGAGAAACTACAGTCATTTGATGCTTCGTACCGAAGCCCATCTGTGAAAATCGCTCCACGTCACGGCCTCTGACCGTTTTACTTCAATACGTTTCGGTTCGACAAACTAGTGGTCGACTCCGAGATGTGCGGACCCAGTAAGTGGAGCTCCCACATTTCTTCAGTTAACCAGTATCCCGTTGTGAGTGAGCTTTGAAGTTGAAGTGAAACTTAAATGATATCGTGTGATTAGTGAATGTCATTCGATATCAACTCATCAACAGGGCATGCAAGAAGCAGTGCTGTTTAAATCCTAAACAACGATGGATTCGACACATCCTTCACAGGTGAAGTGCATCAAAACCCGGAGATGTTACCATCAAGTGAAGAGATGGATTACATCACAGACGCAGCCCTGATGCAGGGAAACTCGAGGAGTCTCAACAGTAAACGTGATCAACGCTCAAACCTACCCTTCAACTGCAACCTCTCTCACCAAAAAAAAGTCAGTGGGTGAACTCTCTCGATAACAAAAAATTGTATGTAGATCCCAACAACTCTAGTGACCCATCGGAATTGTCAAGTGAACTTGAATATTATGTGCCTACCTGTAACAAATTTAGTGAATTAGGAAAAGACAATGCCGAAATCGAAGATATGATATTTCTGTACCTAAACAATCTTCCAAACGAAAATCTGTCTCAAACAGGTAAAATTCCTCCAATATATGTCTCATATAACGAATATTAGTAATTTCACTAAGGAACGTACGCATAAATTTCCAAGTAATTTAATATAAGATGTTAAATATGAAAAAGTCGAGATCAGTGCCAAAACACCAACAGATTTCGTTATAGTTAAATACCTAATAGAAACATAAAGAAGCTTCCATTCATTCCAAGACCCTTCAAACAAGAAATTCTCAGTGGTTTCTAAGAATCTGCATTAATAAATAACAGTATCTGATATAGCACTAGTCTTAAAACAGCGGTACCCTTCAATTCTGAAAGTGACTAGACAAGAATGGCAACCCCATTCCTGTAGTGGCCGCCATATTTAACGGAACCGAACCAATCGAAATCATACTATCAATAGATCAAATATGTAGCTATCGGGTGAGGGTAGAAAGACGTAAAAAGCCAAAAGGCCCCTTACGGTGCCAAAGATGTTTGGATTTCGGACACACCAAAAAGAACAGTAATCACGTCATCAACTACGCGGCAATCATTTTTGAGTCAAGTGTCCCAAGAAGAATGAAACTCCGACGTGTTCTCTCTGTAAAGGAAACCACAGGGCGGACATTAGGAACCAGAACTGTGTTTATTTTAAAGAGAGAAGTGACAGAAAAATCAAATGCCTGGCCAATGATAATAGAAATATAAACCAATCCTTAACCAGACAATCCTCGCAAATCAACCTAAATCCACAATTCCTATCATTGCCTCAAACCAACACAATCCTCAACTCTAACCATATTTCAAACTTCCAAAATCTATCCAAAACCGCCCAAAACTCCCATAACGCCTCCCCACCAAAATCTCTGTCACAAGAGCCTTACGCCAACAACCCGATAACCCACACAATAATAAATTTTATCACCTCGTGTATTATTAATTTCATCAATTCTTTAATACCATCTATAATTAGCACATCACAAAACTCCGCAAGAGCGTATTTAACTAATAGCAATGGCAGATAAACCCAATAATAATTTAACATGTTTAAATTGCAACTTCAATGGTATAAACAATAAAAAGGTAGAATTAGTTTACTTTCTTTACCACTACGACGTTGACATTGCATACATAGTTGAAACGTACCTGAATAAAAAAAACAAAATATTCATTCCAAAATACACTGTTTACAGATTTGATAGATCTGAAACCAAAGGTGGAGGCGTACTAATAGCAGTAAAATCATGTTATAACCACTATAAAACAAATATCCCCGACTCTCCCGGCTTTGTGATCCGTCGCAAATTAATATAAACTTAAACAAACAATTATGGAAAATAATATCAGTACATAAGCCACATAGTACCAAAATCCAAAACGCGAACCTAAATTTTTTTCCAGCCCACGGGAAATGACTTATTGCCAGGGGACCTCAACATCAAACATACAAGCTGGGGCTGCCAAATCAATAATAACGACCGCAAAATCATAGCCATTATAATTAACCAATCTAATTTAAAAGTTTTATCTCCACCAAAACCAATATATTATCCATTCAACCGTCTGTGCCAACCTGATATCATTGATTTAGCCATAACCAAAACAAAAATAAAATTTCTCATTTCAACAATTTTTTGAAATTGACTGAGATCACATTCCGGTGTTATTGACCACCCAACTATTAACCCCTCAACACGTCCCTGTTACTAAAAAAATTCTTCAAAAATAAACTGGGTAAAGTATCAAATACTTATCAGAAATTCATTTCCTAAAATAAAAATCCTAAAAACTCCAATGCAAATAGGTCAATCAATCAACTATTTGAACAAACTAATTATCTCCTCTATTAAAATATCTCAACTCATCATTTTCCCAAACAGAAAAAAACCTTCATATATCTAAAACACAATGATCACAGAAAATAAAACCATAAGACTATAGATCCACCTTAAAACTAGATAACTTAGGAGGGAACTAAATCTAATCGCTAACATTGTCAAATAACACATAAAAAATCACAACAATCAACAATTTCATAATCTACTAGTCACTAAACATGAACAACTCGCTCTGGCAATTCACCAATAAAATACTAATAAAGAAAAACACAATCCCTCCCTTAAATACCACGATATGTAAGGCTTATTTATCTTTTCAGAAAGACGAACAATAACACAAAATTTCATCCCAAACACAACACCATAATAATATTAGGCAGGGAACGTATTGATGGGCCTCACCATAAAATCCAATATACATCTCCAACTGAAATCAATAAAATAATAAAAACCTTCCAACTAAAAAATCTCCTGGTCATGATTACATTAATAACACAATCTCTAAAGTATTTCCCACCCCAAGCAATAACAACAGCAATTAAATAACATTTTAACGTCCGGCTTCAGAATCGGCAATTTTCCACTGACTTAGAAGCAAATTATTATCATCCCCATCCCCATCCCCAAACCAAACAAAAACGCAGCCTTCATCGACACTTACCTTCCTGTAAGCTCATTACCAAACCCTAGAAAAATATCCGAACAAATTATCCTAAAAAGACTAAACAAACTTCTCCACTTAACAAAAGCTACACCAACGGAACAACTTGGTTTCACGGAAAAAAATATCCACACATTAGTTACTCCGTATTACAGAACATATAAGCACAGCCTTTCAAAATAAACAACGAAAAAACAACAACAAAGAAAACACCACACTACATACAATTGGAACTCCACACTGCATACTCCCAATAATAAATAGTTTTCTTGACAATAGAACATTTTCGTTAAATGTTAACAACCACCTTTCAAATCTGAGATCAATAAACACTGGACTCCCTCATGGTGCCTCACTTTCTCCAACCTTATTCAACTTGTATGTCGCTGATCTTCCTGAACTAAATAATATTCAAACAGCTCAATTTGTGGATAATACGACTATATTTTCTTCAGACACATTCATCAATCTAATTAGAAATAGAATACAATTATACCTTCCCATGTTGGGTAGCTGTGCTTCCAAACTCGAAATCCAATTAAACCCAAGTAAATCTTCCACCAAAATATTTACACTAAGGCCTTACACTCCACCCACTCCCTAGACTCTGAACAACACAATAAAATGGCTGTCTCCAACAAACCGGTTAAATATCTCGGACTTCAATTAGACTCCAAACAAAAAACTGGAAGCAACACAGATAACAAACTATCTCAAGCCAAAATAAAATTACTGCAGCTAAAACCATTAATTCATAGAAATAGCTCTATACCATTCAATTCCGCCATATTAATGTACAAAACAGTCATAATACCTCTGCTACTGTACGCCTGCAAAATATGGATTTGGGTTACGGATGCCTCCAAAACCAACATTAATAAAATTCAAGTAATACAGAATCAGTTCCTTAGAACAATAGCCAACGCCCCATGGTTCCTTTCCAACCCCATACGGAATATTACGTCGAACCGTTTCACAGCACACAACTTATCGACCCACAACTTTTACAATAGATTAAATCAAATCCCCTCCTTGGTGCCTTTCAGACTCGGCAAAAATCCTATCCATCAGACCAGAATTAAAAAACAAATACTCCTATCACTCATTTCTTATCAAATTTGCTGAATTGGAACCTGATTAGAGCACCCACAAGGGAACCCTCTCCCATTGTAATGGTTGTAAGTTAATTGTAAGTTAATTATAAGTTCGTTAATAAGAAACCAATATATGTAAAGCTATTAAAAAACTAATCTATGTGCCTATCATCAAATACCAATGAATTGACGAAAAAAACTTTTCGGTTCAGAAAGAAGCCCTTGAATCTGAAATTCTAGTAAGTTTCCTTTAGTCCAGACGTTTTGGTTTCGAAGAAAATTGCTTCCAAGTGGAAGTTTTAGTTTCCTTCCACGGTCAAGTTAGAAAACCAGTCCAAACCGATGTTTGTAATGTTCCCTTTTAGTGTACCTGAATTGAAACTAGTGGCGCTTCTGAATGGTACACTTTCTCGATTTATTTAGTTCTCTAATCTCTTTACTCTAGTCTAGCTTTTCAGTATTGTATCAGTCTTTTCTCAGCTGCTATCTATTGTCACCTAAAACACATTTTTTCACGTTCCTTTAGTTTTTCGGATACCTTATAGTAAAAATTTACATTCAGTATATTGTACATTTTAAAATATTTTTGAGTAATTTTTGCTAGAACGCAGTTTATATTTTTTCCCCAAAACGGTAGCAATTGCTAACTACTATACTCTTACTAACTATTAAACTAACATGGCAAAACTACTACACTGATGATGGCAGGTTTTTTCTTTAATGTGTTTATGGAAAAAAGTAGATTTTGAAATAATAGATATGAAAAAATATTAATTTTGGAAAATTGAAAATGCAAATATTCAACTTCTTTAAGCGTTGGAATGAAATTTATAAATGAGGTTGGTGATGTGATCGAAATTTGAATGATGTGTTAATTAATCGAACGTAAATCGATTCCCACCGTGGAAACAAAAGATTTTTCTAGTTGGAAACACGTTTGCAAGTAAACGTAGTATTAAAATATGGCATAGCCGGTGCCAGTAATGCCAGAAAATATTTTCTATTGTAGCATAACTTGTTGCAACTGGCGTCTAAAAAGTCTTATTTGGGGTAGCTAGCGCCGTTTCGGAACAGTTTTCTCAGAGTTTCATGTGAAGTGAGAAGACGTTTAAAAAGGAATATAAAGTGAAATCTGAAAATGATTAGACCTGATGCAACTTTGTATCTGTCTCAGACATGTTAGAAATTAAACTAAATAAGAAATAAACTCTGAGGATTAGAAATACGGTTTGGTATCGACAGAATTTTACCTACCTTTGGTCTGATATTTTCAATTTATTAAATTCGTAACGATATAAAACTTAACGTGTAATAGCTTCACTTACATTTGAATCTCCTCGTTCAATATAATTTTTCTCACAGTCAGCTACCAAATATCAAAAATATCTTAAATTACTCTTTCTGGGATATAATGTATTAATTGTTAAATATTTCAATGATGAGATAGTATGGTTTATAGCATGTGAGATAATGGTTTGTCACTGACTGAGAATCACTAGTTGAAATCAACTTGAGGAATTCCAACAAGTAACTCTGTTGGAACCACGTTGTTCTCACCGCAACCGATTGTACCTTCTGTGTCGGGGATAAACCCACCTCCCCCTACAAGAAAATATCAATGGCCTTGCTGTTGTTCACGAGTTCAAATTCATCTCTGCCTCAAATGTCTTCACTGGAGCTCGTAAAAACTCTCTACCTACACTTCCTCATGCAATCCTTTCTCCCCCTTTTACTTTCACTGCCTGCTTCATCCGCCTCCCCGCCCCGTATTTTAGCATTCGCTATCACTCCCGGTGAGACCGTCACCACCGCTCTCACCGCCTTCTCCAGCCGTCTCAATTTTGCCTTCTCCTTCCTCTTTTCTGCCAGCGTCGGGCCCCCAACGTCGGCTCCTATATCCGGCGTTTTTATCCCCATATTACACGAGCGGAAGGTGTAATATAGCGCGAAAGCGTGGGGAAGGGAGCGTGGAAAGAGAAAGCGCTATCGCTGGGCAGTAGGAGGAGGGGAGAGAGGGAGGGAGAAGGGAGGGGAGGGAGGTGTGGCATTCAGCACCCCGATTCACTGCCCGTCTCTCGGCGGATGTGGGGAATTATTCCGTCGACGCGTCTGTGCGCTCCACCCCGCCCCGCCCCCTTCCAGCACCCCGGCGCCTCTCCTGTCAGTGCCCGTCGCGCCGCGCCGCGCCGCCTCCGAGGCCCGGCGGCGAAGCGACTGCTGCGCCCTCGCCGTCATACGGCCGTCGCTCCAATGAAGCACCCCCCCCACACACACACACACTCACACACACCTCCCACACCAGCCTGTCATCGCGCTGGCACGGCGGTGCGCAGCCCTCGACCATCGCGCCTACCACCAAAGCACACCGAGGCACTTGTGAAGGAGGAACCGGGAGAGGTGACTCACAGAATCAACTGATGCCTGAGGTCTTTAGTCCCTGAAGTATAGTGTATGTTTTTCCGTGGGAGGTGGCAAAGATTTTCTCTCGCGGGGTGATGTGATCCGTTGATCCACAGAATCAACTGAGCAGTGCCTCTGACCGGGAGGTCCGAGGTTCGAGTCAAGTCGAGATCTAGCTACATAGCTAGGTGGATATCTGTCGTCTGTTGTAGAATTCTAGTGGCCAGCTGCTCTGATCGGTAGTTTCTCTGATCAATAAAACGCGAATACCAGAGTAGTATCCTAACAAAAGGATCATGGACGGTGAACGATCATCCCCTCCCCCTCCTTGTCCTATTCGCATCCCTTACGTACACACACTTGCACTTACATGTACTTCACTACCACACATATCGGGAGATCTTGCTGGAGCTTAGAGCTTGTCCTGATCGGGGTGATGTCACTCTGGTGGGAGATACCTACTTGGGGAAAACCCGTTAGTCGACGGTAGATCGGCATCGGATCTCACCAACCAGTGAGGGGAAAATCTTCGCCATCTCCCGAGGAAAAAACAAGCACTACACTTACGGGACTAATAACTTAGCAGTTGAATTGCCGCGAATCACTAATCAAACAATCAATGCGAGGGAGGTGTGTGAGTCGAGGGCAGCGTCCCGGCAACAGTGTGTAGGGGTTGATCCTTTAATTTTCCGAGCACGTTAATTACTGTCATTAGTTCAGTAGGAGTAGAGCGTGTTATATACCGGACGACAGTGTTTTCCTCCTTCGCTTGAGCGTGACATCCGACGCTGACCTACTCGTCAGGGTGCAGGGTTTCTCTCTCCAGGTCTCTCTCCTATCAGCATGGCACCGCCGCAACCGGATCAAATTCAAGTCCCCGAGTTTCCCGATATTTGGGAAAGTGTAATGTCTTTCCCTTCCCCCCTTCACCGGTCACGTCACTCACCAACCCCACGCTGGTCTACACCGATCTCAAACCCCATGTGAAATGAAATATTGTTCATGTTAATTACATATTAAAGCACATACTTCAAAAATTTTAGGTAATAAATGCATATTTTTAAAAGCATATTTCAACATTTTTTTAGGGCATCGCTCTCAGAAGGCTGAGAAAGCTGTTATGCAGCATATTATCGTTTTCTATGTCGACGGTAATCACTGGAGATAGGACGCCCCTTCAACTCACTACCTTCCACCGACCGACAATTATATCCAGAGATTTCCCAGCGATCGGTTCTCGGCAATATAGCTCTAAAAGCATCTCGCCGACAAAGTAACGCACACCTGCAATGCAAACGCGCTCGAGTGGCCGCCTTCGCCTCCCCTTTGCCGGCACTGCGGATGCCACGACTCCCGTGAGAACCGAACTTCAAATATTACAAATGGCATTCAACCATCGCGGGCACCACACGATCGCCGCCAGTGTCACGTGACGCTCACCTCTCCGGTCCCGAAGACGCATCCAACAAATAGGAAGCCGATCGCGATCACTTCGCGTCTCATCGACTCACCATAGGTTCGCGGTCAATGTCACGTGACTCTCCTCTCCACGGACTCAATAACACCCCCAAATAATAAATACGGCAACTTCGCTCCCACGCAACAGACTAATTCGGACTACTATTCATTCAACTACTCACTGGTCAAATTACAGTACTGTCAAACTATACTAGAACAAGTTTGTATTCTCCCTTCGAAAGTGAATGCGTGGGGAGGGGTGACTCCCACCGTCAACCGCTACTTCCCTCTTCACTCGCACTGCGCGTCAACCGTGGAGGCCGGGGAGGGGAGAGGGGTCTGAATGCACAGGCAGGCTGTTGTGTCTCACCCAACGTGCGGTACGTGTCAGCTACCCAAATCAAAACAATTTCAGCTGTCTATGCACAAAAGCTGACTTAATATATTAAAGTTCAGTAAAAGAAACATATGTATGGGAAGCATCGCCCCTGGTTATCAGTCTTAACCCTTTCGTGTTTGAGTGCTGTGCAGTGTGATGTGTCGTAGCGTAGGCCCTAATTTCAAGTGATATTCACAGGCGTAATATTGTGCTTATAAGTTTCTAAGACCGCTGTTCGCTGGTAAAGTGGCCTCAACATCAACCTCCCTTCTTACCATTCCATCTTCAATTCCATGGAATTATTTGGAGGTTACATTAAGACTCGTATTGCTAAACAAAGCGTCGATACCACTTTACAAGTTGAAGAAAAAGCTGAATATTATTTTCTGAATATTGCCCATATTGATGGAAGAAGTGTTGTGAACACGTGAAGAAAAGCGAAGCGAAATGTATGAAAATAGACACGATCATGAACAAAGAAGTGCACAAAATAATTGTTTCTTTACGGGATAGTTCCTCTTGGGACGATAATGACGAAAGGGATAGTGCTGCGAAGGCTGCAGTGACAGTGATGACTAATAGCTCCTCCTTGCTGGGGAGGGCGACGAATCGCGTGCGCGCAGTAGGCCAAGAAATCTGCCACTGAAGAAGCGGTGGGGGAAGCCCCCTAATATAACCACCTTCCGAAAGGGAGATTTCAAACTTGCACTACTATACTACTATCTATTCACTAGTCAGGATTACTCGGACAATTACTACAATGAGAATTGAAGTTTGTATTCAATACTCAACTACAACGACTAATGTTCGCTATCACTGCTCAGAACTTCTAGCAGAACTAATAGACGAACAGACGCAAAAATCAACTCATTTACAGGCATCAGCCTACAACTGTGCTCCAATGAGACGTAAACGTCTATTGTTGACCCATCTGTCAATCTTCGCCTACCACGTCTTCGTCGATCAACCAGCCCGGCCAATAGGCCGCTAACTCTAAATTCGAGCCACTCGCATGCATTAGCCGTCACCTGGCCGAATTTACGGCAAACTCCGCAACCAGCTCCAGTCGACTGAGTTCGCGTCCCCCATCCAGTTCGCACGGCCGAATTGCCTGGAGCCAACCTCAGCTCTGACGGCATCCATACACTCAGTCGGCTGACTTGGATTGGTGCTTGCGCTACAACAAACTGTAACTAAAGTTAACTTCAAGAAAGAAGAGCAATCATAAACCTTACAAACTTTTATTGGTCCTCGGGCTTCCTACTCACTAAAACAAGCAATTTGTATAAATGCAAACCGTTAAACTATAATTCATTATTTTTGCATATTGAATTTCATTCACCCTAAAGGCAAACAATCCCCTGAAACCCGTTCTGATCCGTATGTAGTTGCACTCGCAGTATGCACCTTCTAACGTGTTGCATCTGCTACATCCTTAGTATGAAAAGAACTGTATTCCTGGGAATATGCTACGGTATGTTAATAAAGTATTTCTGAATACTGTCTTTTTAAATATTTAACTTGCTGTAGTGTTATACGAGAGTATTTTCTTCGTTGTTCTTGAGCAGAAGCGTGCTACTTTTTGGAAAATTCTTTTGTGTGTTTTTGCTGAGCACTTTTTTCCCTGCAAGCCACTAGTAATTTCTTAAAACCAATCAACAGAGTGACCAATTTTAAGAATCAAACGTGTGATACGTGATAGGTAGTGTGAGCATAGATAAAGGGGCGGTAGGAAGGTAGCGATATATTTATGTCTTCTTTAAACTGATAAAAAAATCAGTTTGTGACACTTGGAAAGGATGCACCCCTTGATGTGACAAAGTTACTTTACACTTTTTTAATGTTCCTGTCAAACACAAAATTTTCCTTTTAGACCTCTTACGTGTTCAATACATGGCAAAGCTGTCAGAGTTATAGCGAAGGCATTGTGAGCTCTAGACTGAGTTGGAAAGCGGTTGGCAATTCTCTGAATATTTTACCGTAATCGTAATTTAGTTACATTAAAAAACGCAATAAAATATTTTTTAATAATTCCCCGACAATCAATCAATAATACCGAGAATTGTTAGAAAATCCTTATCAATGAATAATTAAAACGACAAATAATGGATTTTTAGAAAACCTTTTTTTAATAAATCATTGCAATTGAATAATCCTTCTTGAGTCGCATTACAACTTTTCATAAATCGTATTTAATATTAATTTAAATTAAAAATGAATATTTTGAAATAATTTAATACACCCCAAAAATGCTCGAGTTACTCGCATTTGCGGGAGTAAATATGGGCTTACTGAAATTTGGATTAAAATGTCTACATTCTTTAAGTTTTAACTTTTTATTTACCAATATTAACGATGTGAGCTAATTGCCGTCCGAAAACTTATACAAAGATAAGTTTCGTACGAAATTTCATGTACCCGTACGTGTTTGTATAAAAATTATAGACATTTGATTGTATGAAAATGGGTTTGTAGACTTCCAAGTGCCGTGATTATTCTACCATAGCAATTTAGTTCGCGTCACAAAGTTGCAAAATTTCAAGTTAATTTAAAACGGCGGTAAAGCTCTAGAAACGTATGAAACGTTGTCGGAATGTATTTTCTAGTCACGTGTGATGAAGGATGGTGAAAGAATGACGATGTCTCGTACGTATTGTTTTTTTGTTGTAGATGTTTTTTTTGTAGGTACCTGTGAAAATTTACTGAGTTAAAAGAACAAGCAGTTTTTGCACACCTTATTTACGTGAGGCTTAATTAAATGAAAAATAAAAATAAATTACACAGCAAAAGGTTTAATACATTTACAAAAGTATATAAAAGCGGTAGATTAGGAAAAAAGTTATAAACAATGGTGTATTTTCACTGCTTGGGTGACTGAATTTTTCCTCGGCTGAAACGCTTGGCTTTGAGGGTGTCGTATGACTGTATGCATTGATAAAAACGATTATTTTTTCTTGGTTTCTAGTAATTTCAAGTATGTAGAATTGATATTTATCACGAAATAATCATTTTTCAAAAATTGAAATTTTGTGCCTATGCGCGGGTTTCGGCGCTGTTCAGACCACCGTACGTCGTCCGCGAGTGCGTCGACGACGGTGCCCCTGCCGCCTTGCTAGACCTTCAGCCCGGAGGGGCTATAAGATGGCCCTCTCCGGGAGCGACGGACAGTTCAAGCAGCCCTGGTGAAGAGTGAGTTATAGGTGAGAATTGATTGGTGATTTTGAGCGACGACCACGCAACGGAACTACGGACTCTTCCTTTGGACACTGGCAATCGGATGGTTTTTGTTACATCTCCTGGCCATTCTGGTTATTCGGCTTATTTTTTGGTATATCTCCTGGCTATGGCCTTTGTGGCTTTTATGGCCTTTGGTCCATAAAGCTGGCTGACACACTATAGCAGAACACAAAAAAATTAGCTCATAACTTTAGGCTAATTATAGGCTAATTAAATATCGTATTCCCAAGTTTTAGGCTCTTGTAGTTTTCTCACAAATCAATGTTCAGCCAGCTTTAGAATAAAGCCAGCTGACAAAAAATCAATAATTAAAGTTAGAACGGAACTACTAGTAAAATAGTCTTATTTATAAGCTCAGCAAAAATACCAATGTTATTAAAAACATTAATATATACTATTGTAAAAAAATAATAATTAGGAGCAACACCATTCAACTCGAGACAGACTATTCAACTTGTAATAATATTTAAATTGAAACCAAATAAAAAATTAAAGTTAGAACGAAACCACTTATAGACGAATATTATATATGTTAATTATAGGATAATTATTGGCTCACCGAAATTAATAAAATTATTTGTATATATTATTGAACAAAAATTAAATAAGTTATAATTAGTTGCAACACCATTCAACTCGAGGCAGACCATTCAACTCATAATTATTTTTAAACGAGCGAGCAGACCTTAGAGAAAACTATTTTTAACATAGTATTCATAGCATTACGTACCATTTGTCGATATATCCTTGAAGTAAGTGCTCGTCAACTTCAGCTAAATATGTCTCACTAACCCACCCGCGCAAGTAGGCACTGCGGCACGCCATTCAAATCATCATAACTAGCATGCCGAGTACAGTTTCCATTCAACATAATATGCATAGGATTATATATTATTTTTATACACATATCATGAATTAAGTGGTCATCAACTCAATTTAAATAATGGCTATTCGGCTATTCGGTTGACTGCCCTTTTCCGTGGTTTACTCTTGTGTACAATATTGGTGAATAAAAACCATTTTACGAATCTGGCGTATTTTTCGTCATAATACACCTCCACCACCACTGCCGCTGCCTTTTCCACCCGCGGCGGCGACGGCGGCCGCCGCCACCGCCGCCTTAGTAGGGAAGCGACATCGATGTTCATGTTTCTATTTAAACATAGATTTTTAAACATCGATTCATTAAAGCCAAATTTTTAAAAGCCGATTTATTAAAGCCGCCGCCGCCGGCGCCACCGACACAGTCACTGTCACTGTCACCGCCAGAGCCACAGCCACCCTCTCCGCCGCCGCCGACACAGTCACTGTCACTGTCACCGCCAGAGCCACAGCCACCCTCTCCGCCACCGCCGCCGACACAGTCACTGTCACTGTCACTGTCACCGCCAGAGCCACAGCCATCCTCTCCGCCGCCGCCGCCGACACAGTCACTGTCACTGTCACCGCCAGAGCCACAGCCACCCTCTCCGCCGCCGCCGCCGACACAGTCACTGTCACCGCCAGAGCCACAGCCACCCTCTCCGCCGCCGACACAGTCACTGTCACTGTCACCGCCAGAGCCACAGCCACCCTCTCCGCCGCCGCCGACAGAGTCACTGTCACTGTCACTGTCACCGCCAGAGCCATAGCCACCCTCTCCGCCGCCGCCGACACAGTCACTGTCACTGTCACCGCCAGAGCCATAGCCACCCTCTCCGCCGCCGCCGACACAGTCACTGTCAATGTCACCGCCAGAGCCACAGCCACCCTCTCCGCCGCCGCCGCCGCCGCCGACACAGTCACTGTCACTGTCACTGTCACCGCCAGAGCCACAGCCACCCTCTCCGCCGCCGCCGCCGCCGCCGACACAGTCACTGTCACTGTCACCGCCAGAGCCACAGTCACCCTCTCCGCCGCCGCCGCCGCCGACACAGTCACTGTCACTGTCACCGCCAGAGCCACAGCCACTTTCTCCGCCACCGTCGTCGCTGCGCGGCCGCGGTTGCAACCGCTTCCACCTCGGGGGGGGGCGGGCTGAGGGCGGGGGCGCTTCGGTCATGAATAATTTCGCCCCCAGGTGAAGGGCCGTATCTCTCTGTAGGCGGCGCGTCTCGCAACTTTCCGGAAATTAAAGGCCGCAATCCCCTTCCATTTGGGCCTTGACGGGCGGCCGTGCCTCCGCCCGACCCTCGATTTTGCGCTTGCATCTGTTTAATATGTGCTCGGCGGTCGGAGCCTTTGTTCCAGACGTGCCTACCTCACGTTTGCGTCGCTTATTCATTGATACTCGTTCCTGTAATACATTATCTAATAAAAAATAAAACTATCTTTTTTAACGGGTACGTGAATTGATTGCGTGAGACAGTCAGATGTTTTCTATAGAATGATTTTTTTGAAAGTGTAACACTTTCCTGAATTAATTTAACATCAAAATTCTAAAAAAAACATTCTTTACAATTTTAACTGAATACACTGTACATTTACGAGAAAATGTCAAAGTGTAGTGTACATGTAATAATGAAACAAACTGACTCCTTAACAAAACATGGATAAAGAAAATATTATACTTTGCTTTATTTTATTCAGTCCCTTGTTAAACTTAATCATTTGTAACTCGTAGTAGTCGTCTATCAATACGTGAATATTAGCAATTTTTCTAATGAAAATAATTTATTGAACTGCTTTCTCATCAGATAAGTTTGATTAGATGGTAAATTTGATAACATGAATTCAAAATATGTACAAAAAGTCAATTCAGTCAATTCAATATCAATGAATAGTTTAATAAAAAGAACATGCAAGTATGAAGCACACTTCTACTAAAAAATAATACAATACTATTGTGCAGTACAAATGTTTGATATTAATGCATTGAGGTTTCTATCTTTTTAAGATATTAATTGATTCAGTGAAGTGTAGGAGTTGAGGTGAGGTAGAGAAGTCCAACGAGATTCGTGCGATATACCGTACGATACACAGCGATACACTTCGCACGGTACACCTCACAAACCACTTAAAAATCTTAACAAGATGGTTACTTCAACACATTAATTCCGTAAATCCTGTCCAAGACAGAACCCTGTACGTCGGGATCCTGCCATCTCAAACAAAATATCTCAGAACGAAAGAATTTTATACGTGAAAATGACCTCTATAAGCAGGAAACTCTTCTAACGCGGAAAATGAATGGTTATTAGAAAATGTAAAGTGATTTATTTCCTGGCTGTGAAGGAAATTTATTTTTCAATTTCCGCAACTCTTTCGAATGGAATAGTGCAAATGGTCCCGAACTGACACAATAGAGTAAACGAGTTTATCCTCTTATACCTGTTGTTAGGGAATCTTTGGCGAACTCGGCTTTTTCGCAGCGACTTTTTCATGCTTTGATGTGATTTTCAAGGTGGCAAAAAGCGCGACTTCGTTCATTGTCATTCCGAGTTTTTAATGTATATCTTCGGCACCCCGTTCAATTTCCAAAAGCGTCATCCCGTTTCTTTAAATCGACAATGGAATTCCGGGAAGTCTGTCTGGTCATCCTAGAATAGCAATTGTAGAGTTGAAGATGTGTAGACCGCACAATTAACTAAACGCTCGAGGTGTCAAAATGTCTTTAAAGCTTACGTGGAATATTCCTTCCGTTACAGAAGAAAATGCGGAATAAATGCTTGTCCTATATTTTCCCTGTGTTTCCTGTTAATTTTTTTATTTCCTACAATATCTTCATTGATAAATTATACTTAATTTTCTTTTCTTGGTTTCACTAAAAAAATATATCGAAAGTAACGAATACCGATACATGATTAACTTATGTTAAATAGTGAATTTTTGGATAACCACTATAAGATGGGAATCTTCACAAAACGGAAATATTTTTAAGGAACTGTCAGGTTCCGTTTTAGAAAGGGTTTACTGCACCAACAATATGTACATTACAATGGTATTTGGCTTTAATAAATCGATGTTTAAAAATCTGTGTTTAAATAGAAACATGGACATCGATGTAGCTTCCCTACTAAGGCTGTGTTGTTAATATATACTATTGTATCCAAAACTACTGATCTGAAACATGAGAAAAGTTCCAGAAGTTTGGAAACAAAAAACCGGGAAATATTGTTAGATCGTAGAGATTATGATTGTTTGATCACATCTGTAGAAAGGACAAAGAAAATTTAGACAAAGGTACATAAGTTCAATACGAGAACAGTAGGAATGCCAAAATTGGTCTCTGTCTCTCTCTTCCTCTCTCTTTCTTTCTCTACTTTTGGCTTGCAATTTCTTATTTTACTACTTGTATATTATTTAAGTTACATGAATGTATTTCTGTTTAACGTTTTTGCACATTTCGGACCCTAATGACGCCTCTCCCATGGCTGAGGCCTAATTCCAGATGTATGTCTACTATGTTTCTAATTGAATCGTTTATTTCAGAAACCCGTCAAACGCCAAATTTGTCATGTCGAAAAAATTGAGAAAAAGTGTCCCAGTTTCTCCGATTTCAAAATATTTTTTTTTATTAAAGCAGTTAATAAATGAATATTTTTCAGGTAAATATGGAATAAGCGATGTGTCTATCCTCATGGAACAATATTCCATCTCTAAAGCGCATTTTAAATTTTGGCGTTTGACGGGTTTCTGAAATAAACGATTCATTCTCACCATGGTACATAGTGGCGTCCATCACACCAATGTGGGTCGTCCAATTATGTTATTAATTTGGAGTGATACAAAATGTGTTAAGAATGCACGCCATGCTATTGCACAATATCCCTCTCTTATGTGAGGTTCGAATTCACGGCCCGCATGCAACGCTCATTTGGGCCCAAGCGCCTGGGTCAACGAGAATGGCTTATTTTATATCATATATAAAAGCCCTAGTGAACCCAACAATTATTCGCTATTGCAATGCATTACACTTCACCTCTACTAGTCACGTGATAGTTAATTACATTTTACGCTCTGCAAAAATATTTATAGATGAAAGACTCGCGAGTATGAGTTTGTTCTGTGCCCTGATTTTTATATGATTATCAAGTATCTTATGGTTAAAACGTTCTC
This sequence comes from Teleogryllus occipitalis, assembly GCA_011170035.1. Lineage (NCBI taxonomy): Eukaryota > Metazoa > Arthropoda > Insecta > Orthoptera > Gryllidae > Teleogryllus > Teleogryllus occipitalis. The sequence goes on along the minus strand of BLKR01001120.1, from coordinate 151,926 downwards.
CCTCACGTTTGGGCCTGCACTCGCTATGACACTGTCTTGGAGGAATTTGATTTACTTGTCCGAGAAAATGTTCAAGGTTTAAACGTTCAATCCCCGCCAATATTTTACAATCGCAGGGGCAGAATATGCAGCGAATTTGTGCTTGATACCAAAGAGTGCGGCGGGTGGCGTAGTGTTCAGGGGCGCTTGAGTGAGCATCAACCATCAACGCGCGTCGATGTGTGACAGACATACGCATATTCACATTGTACTATGCCTATATAATTTGCACAAGTGCAAGCAATAAGTTGACAAAGATTTATCACAATCGGATGAATGGTACGTTAGCGCATAAAATATGAACAAACCCAAACATTGATTTATATATATATATATATATATATATATATATATATATATATATATATATAAGTTTTATAGTAGTTAAGCTAAATGTATTATATTAATTATATTTTCATTAGCACCATTAGACATGTCTCAAAGGAAAGAAAAAACAGTTTTTATATCACATGATTCTACTTATAGCTCTTTTAAAAATTACGCTTCGTAGAATGAGTAACAATTCAGGAAAAAATATCATAGATAAGGTGTTAGTGAGATATGAAATTCATCTGCTCCAAAACGACCATTATTCTATTTCCAATATGCTTCGTAACCTCCAAAGAAGTCAGGGCTAGAAATGGGAAACTGTACGTACCATTCTCGCTCACTCGGCATTCAACACTCGATGGAACCTACTCACTTCTACGTCTATTGAAGTCATTTTGAACTTCAAGGGAGCATTTCTGATCCTTTCTACTTCCCCCATGTTATTCGCCTTGCTGTATTAAGCGGTTACAACGAAAAATGTGAAAATATTTAATTTTGGCCCTTCCAGAGGTTTCCGTTTCAAGTCTTCAAGTGATACTGAATGATTGCACGTCGTCCCCGTAATGTCAGTGACTAGGACCGAACACAAATACACTCAGCACCGATCGTCGTCGCCGACAAGACCAACGCGCCGAAACTGCGCTGCCGCTACGCGCTATATTGCTATGACCGACAATGCTAGTTCCCGCACTACCATTATCGGGAATGAACCATGTCGATACTATGTAGTTAAGTTGTATGCCGATCCGCCATTCGCGTCGACGAACGAAAATGCAACGATGAATAACAAATGCGGGGACAACACCCGATTTCTCAACACCGTTTATCGCTCTATTTCTATTAAATATCTTAAACTCATTGTACTTTCAAGAGAGGTAACTGAACCACGTGTACAAACCAGTATGGCATGTTCTGCCATGAAAACTGAATTAATTCGATCGCACAAGGCACATTGAAAATCTCTGCGCAGAAGTGCAGTCGAAACTCCGCGAGCAGGGAAGTGATATCATTTTTACTTTCTAACTACGGAGAAGAAAGAAAGTTATGTAATGCTGCGCGGAAAAACGGCAAATTTTTGGCAGGAAACTCTTATTACAGAGCCCTGGTAACGAAAAAGTGGATAAATCCAGTTGCTAAATTTAGAAAAGAATCGTCTAACACGTGGTGTAGACATGATTTATGGGTCCTTGATACCGAAAAATGACGGCAAAACGTCTGTCTGTTCGTCCGTCGGTCTACGAACAACGCTAGTGGCTAAACCGTTCAGCCGATTTTCTCCAAAATTGATATTCCCCTATCGATCTGGCTGATAACGGGTCTCGAGAATTTGAAACCGATATTTGAATGTGGGAGGGTACTTTACATGAAGCCCCTGGGACATTTTCAAAAAGAAAATTCCTCATCGTTTTTTATTAAATTTTGGTGTTGGATAGTGTGAAGGACCTTTAAGAGAATGGTGAAGGTCTCGTGTTCTTTGAAAGCCCTGATTTTTCGAAAATTGGAAAAGTCCAAAATTTTTCGGAGTCTTCCTACAACTGAAATGTTAAAGATGGACATTAATCCCCTAAATTAAATATTTTCGTTAAAAATAAATTTTGAAATGACATCATGTACATGTTTTTCGAAAATTTTAGTACTTTTCGCGTAATTGTAAGAGAAAGTACGCGCTGTTTTAGCAACACTTGTTTGAAATTCTGGTTTAAATTATTTTTATTCTTAAAATTAATTGAAATTTTGTATAAAACTATTTTTTACTTTGTATGAGGATCTATAGAGTTTCTCATAAGTAAACACATTGAAAGTATAAGCAAACTTCGTCGATACTGCCGAGAACAGCTGAAAATGAACGGTGTCGACAGTGGCGTAACTATCCCTTCCGAGACCCCAGTTGAAAAACTAAATTTGGTCTACTTATGTTCCTAAAAAAATTGTATCATACTAAAACAAGCGTGCTCGAAACTAGTCCCTAAATGTTTAAAATCACTTATAATAAAACCGAGAATTGGACCTCCCCTAACTTGAAATCAAGCAATAATTAATTAGGGCCCCGGGATGTAAAATTACAAATTTAGAAAACACCTATGAGTCCTCATAATAAAATACGTAATTCAAACACTACACTATTCGATATATGTTAATAAACAAATCGCTTTCGGAAGGGGCTTTTAAAGTGGGTTCAGTTAAACGGAAAGAAAAATGTGCTTTTGGGGGCCCCTTGTGTGTGGAGTACCCAGGTATTCCCCCTGTCTTCCCGGCGGGAGTGACGCCACTGGGTGTCGATAGTGTAACGAGTCAAGATGTCACGAATGTTTAATACGAGGGGCATTCAATAATTAAAGAGACAAATTGGTATGGAGAAATAAACGTGTATTTTTACAAAACAGGACTTCTCTCACTTTTTCGCATAATCCCCACCAACATTTATGCACTTATCCCAACGGGTTACCAGCTTTTTTACAACGGCTGCAAAGATCTTGTTCTTTCAACGAATTTCCCACAAATTATTTGACATGTTAGTTATCCTAGAACTTCTTTCCACGTAATACCTCCTTCAGTGAACCAAACAAATAGAAATCAGAGGATGCTAAATCAGGGCTGTTAGGGAGATGAGGCAATACCTCTCAACCCATTTTGTCGATGGTTTGACAGCTTCATTGAACAGTGGGAAGACGTGAGTTGTCTTGCTGGAGAATCACACCTCTCTTCTGAGACGTGTGACTTCTTCTACGACGTTTCTCTCTTATGACAGGCTTCACCTTGTTTACAAGAATATCTGTATAGTACTGGCTATTTATTGTACGCTGTTCATCGAGATAATCACAATTAACGCCTCTATAGCGTCCCCAAACACCATCAACATGACTTTTCCTGCTGATGCAGCCAGACAGGGTGTTTGTCAGTCACTGTCTCGACCACTTTTGAACTGTGCAACTCACTTGTAAAAATTCCCGCGGTTCATACAACTTTCACCAAACACTTAGATCAATCTAGAGAATATATTAGCTGTTTTTTCCCATTCAGCAAGTAAAAAGCGAATCACAGAACGTTGTTCAACCAATGTGAAATTTTCAAGTCGACTTGCCATCGTTAAAGTTAATTTTCAGGTTATGAACACAATAATGCTAATCATCCAGATGATCAGGGCTCATTAAAGTGATGCCAACGTAGAGTCCTAAATTTACCAAACTCGTCCTAACAACTGTTTTTTCTCTATACCAATTCGTATCTTTAATTATTCAATGACCTACGTATCAAGACGACGTTCATGTGCACTGCCTGCGTGTACTGATATTACAGATTGGCAAAGTCGGACACAATTATGGTGGACAATATACGCCGAAAACGAAAAAGCAACGAGTAGACTTACTGATTGGATATTAGTTCATAGACTAGTAGATCACTGAAAACGTTATGCAATATAAGATGGAGTAGATGTTGAAACATAAAGAAGAGCTGAATGTTTGAATTGTTGACAGAAAATATATGTCTGAGAGATTTGAAGATTCATGAGCACAGATTATGTTTTGATGACTTGTAGATGTGACCAAGAAGGTGTGTGTTTGGATACATGAACGAACTGTAAATATATTCAAGGGACTGTTAGGATTAGGATTGTTTTTTTCTGGTTGCTAATTATGCAAAGTTTCTATTTTTTATTTTTATTGTTTAATATTGTTAATGAAATGTTTTGTTCCGATTTGAAAGTTGGAAATGATTTTAATTTTAATCAAACGGTATATTACCATTATTGTAGTCTACGGTGTATGCCGTAGAATCATTCCTCCTACAACAAATAAATGAATATTTCTGTTTTGTTTGTCTTCATGAATTTTACTAAGGGAAAAAATTAGAACCATCTCAATAGTTCCAGGCGAATGCCATCAACACCAGGCGAATGCCGGAGCAGCTAACAAACTTGCCACAGACCGCGCGCAATATTTCCTTCCTCTTCCTCGTTCTATCCTCGCCCCTTACTTACACACATATACTTACATGCCCCACACATGACGAGAGACCAGTGGGGAGCTTAGAGCTTGTCCCGTTTAGGGCGGTTCCCCTGCTGGTGGAAGGGACCTGGTTAGTGAAAACCCCTGCACCTGCCGATGGAAAGCATGCACAACACTTCTGGGACTAACGACCTTGGCAGTTGACGCGCCCGAAAACACGAAATTATCAATCAATACAACAGAGCACCACCTACATGCAACTCTACACCGTGCCTTGGCTACATGGCTCCAGTTGCCAGGAGCAGCGAGAAGCCAGGAGCCGCAACGCTTGCGTGTGACCGCAGGCCGCGTGGATGTTCCAAGAGCAGGAGCACGCTGCTAAGATATCATGTATTTGCTCGGCATCCAATTACCTTCGCTTCCCAGAAACTTGATGGGCCAGGAACAATACAGTGCAGTTCAATAGAACAATGCAATGCAGTTTGTTGTACGATTGAGAACAGAATTGAGAAGCGAAAATTAGAATATTAAAGTTAAAAAAATTAAAATATACGTTTGAAACTCCCTAAGCTTCGATTTCATTCAGTTCGATTGGGGAATATAAATTTTGAAGAAAATTGGCTGAACGGTTTAGGCGCTAGCGACACACTGGCACAGATCGACCGACAGACTGACGGACAGAGAGACAAGCGGACAGACAGACAGACAGACGGACGGACATTTTGCCGACAATCGATTTTTCTGTGTCAAGGACTAAGAAAATATGAATTTTGGCTACACCACGTGTTAGAGAATTTTTTTTTCTAAAATTTTCAATAGGATTTATTCACTTTTTCGTTACCAGGCCCTGTAATACTCGTAAAGAGTTTTTCTGGCGAAAATTCCCCGTTTTCCGACGCACGATTACATACTATCACTTTTTACGAAGAACTTCGTAACGTCAACCTGCATGATACTACTTTGTATTTACATTTCATTATACATTATTATTAAGTCTATTTTTATTATCTATTTATAAAATACTTAGGCTTAATGATCTCCGTAAAATTCAAAATGTTTAATATTTAAAAGCACCAAAGTAGTGATTTTCCAGGCATGGCCGAAAATAAGTTCTTTCGAAGAGGGGGTTGCGTGCCAGATCGTGAACTACCAATATCACAAGGTTGCAGAGCCAAGAAAAACAGTCAGGTTTGCCCCTGACGTTTGGCGAGAAAACCAAATCCTATAATAACAAATAATTGCCTAACTATATAAATAAAATTATTTCTGTTAGTAACTAGAAATGTGACATGATAATTCATTCGGTTGGGTTGGTGTATTTAGAAACAGCTTTTTATATCCTTACAAAGATCAAAGATGCCAAATCTTCGTCAATCAACTCAACAATAGAAAGTAGGGACGCGACATTGATGTCGTTTTTTCAAAATATCGATTTTTGTTAACGGAGTCGCATTACGAGGAGGAGAGATCCTGGTGTAAGGGTCAACGCGTTCCCGTTTTACCTCTGATGCCCGGTTTCGCCTGCCTTCGTTCCACTATTTCTCCATCATTCACCTCACCATCATTGTCTCATCTACTCAAGTGATCATAATGACCCACGGGATCCAATGACATTAGTAGTTGAAAGAATTCTAAATCAAAGTAAACAAAATAAATATAAATAAATAATTCTTTAAATTCTTAATGTATCTTTATTTCTTTATGTATGATTTAAGTTTATTTAATAGTAAGGGCTCTATTTATAGGAATAAGAGAAATGCTAGGGGATTAAATTCAAATCTGATGAGATTAGATTAGATTTATTACTAATTGTGCAAATAATTTTGAGAACTTGGTGGCAGAATACACTAACTTAACGTTACATAATTTAACTTATATACAAAGTTTTACAAAATTTACTAACTTTACAAATTAGCATGAATATTTCACCGCGCAAGCTCTCTTAGCACTCCACCTCAACACATTTCACTTCACTTCTCCACACTGCTGATAACTGAGGTTTAATGTGTTTCTTTCACACTCGTTTCCCTCAACCTAACAACACTGTACTACACGCCAATGCACATAAATAATAATAATAATAATAATAATAATAATAATAATAATAATAATAATAATAATAATAATAATAATAATAATATAAGTGGGTGAACAGACCTCGCCAACACGGAGTATCTACATCGGCACAACCTAACTGCAAATATTGTACACCAAGCACTGGCAACCAAACATACTCTACTGGCAGAAGAGGAAATCATCCCTTATTATGAATACAAAGCCAAATCCGTCGTAGAAAGTAAACAGTTCAAAATGTATTACGACCTTCCAATACATACTGATAAAACGATCCCGGCAAATAAACCAGACATTCTACTACATAACGTACAGGAAAAGAAAGCATTCATCATTGATGTTACACACCCTGCAGATCACAACATCAGTAAGGCAGAAACAGAAAAATCTCAAAATACATTCCCCTATCAATAGAATATAAAGAAATATTCAAACTTGAGTCTATTGAAATTATGCCAATTGTAATAACAGCTACAGGTCTGGTTAACAAAAATCTAAAGTATTATTTAGAAAAAGTAGGTCTTCCTCCTCACAAAATTATCCCAAAAGCTCAAAAGTCAGTCATTCTTGAAACCTGCCGGATTGTTCGCACAGTCCTCAACATGCAAAGCTAGGAATGGGGTATGCCTAGAGGCCCCTCAAACCATGAACCCCGGGTTAGAAACCCCCGAGATAAAAGGAAATAATAATAATAATAATAATAATAATAATAATAATAATAATAATAATAATAATAATAATAATAAGAAGAAGAAGAAGAAGAAGAAGAAGAAGAAGAAGAAGAGAGATAATAGATTATAATTTTTCACTGAGAAAAAGTTTTGAAGAAAAGGCACTTTCATCATAACTAATTCCATGAAAAAACACTTTTCTTGAAATCATTTAAACATACAGCGCGTGCGTGAGGAACAGCAAGGGTGACTTGGTACGGGCAGAGGGGAGGCCAGATAACACTACCAGCGAGGGCAGAGAGACGGGTGTGGCGTTAAAAGCAGTTACTAGAGCGGCGAGGATGAAAGAGCAGAAACAAACCGGTGGGGGTGGGGGTAAGGCACTGGGCACACAGGCGCGACGGAAGCCCTCCTCTCCCCCGAAGATTGAATGACGCCTTCTGGGAAGCACCTCCGGCGCCGCCAGCGCCGCCTGGCGACAGACAGATGACGCTTCCGCCCGGAAGCAGCAGTCGCCGAATAAGCGACGAGCGGCGCACGCCGGCGAGGCGTGGGGAAGGGGGCGGGGCGGTGACTCCCCCTTCCCTGACTGGGTCACCCCTCCCCTCCCCCTCAACCACCCGCGCCTCTCGCGGGCCGCCCGCGCAACGCCCAGCCCGCTGTGAAAGCACCTCGCTAAATTAACTTTCCGCCCTTCTTCGAGTTTTGGATACTTTTGTCCTAATGAAATTACGGCGGCCCTCGGCAGTTATCCATTCGACACGTTAATAAAAAGTATTTAAATTTTTTAGAATAGGAATTGAGCTCGAGAACGAAGTGTTGTGGCCGTGTTACGCTACATTAATTTATTTCATTTCCAGGATTACCGAATTAATATTAATCCGCTACGCAAATCTTCCTTTAGCTAAATATCCGTTCCACGACGAGACTCTAAATTCTTTACGTTTGTAGGACCTCGTCGAAATTCCTCTGCGGATGTTTGAGAGCAACGCGTGATTCAATTTGTCTTGTTACGTTCCGGCAGAGTAAAATCCTGTTCATGTGGAAACGTGAGAGTGAATGAATTTTGCAAAATTAAAATGCTTAAAAACGTACAAAATTTACTGGCGAGAAATACGTTTTAATAAAACGCATACATTTCTCAACCAGCATGTATTCTGAGAAGTATTTAAACAGCTTTCAAAAACGTTTTTGCCTTTCCTTCTACATTAAAAGGTATATAAACGGATATTTAATATTATTGCTGAAAAACATAAATTAGTTGTCGATCTCACACGGTGACGAACATTATTTTTCGACACAATAAATTGAAAATTTATGTCTGATTTGGTAATATTTGTTCTTTTCAACTCATTTATTAAGTATCAGTGTCATTTTTAAGTGCCCACAAAATGACCATCTCATATCTTTGAGATAAATAAAACAAGAATATATTATCGAATTCAGGATATTATAAGAGAATACACGAATAAATTAAATTTACCGCAAATGTCGATTTCATTTCCATATAGTAGAACATAAAAACTGCGTTATGTTAGTCTCCAGACTTTCCCAACTGATTGAAAGCATTACCGATGGCAGATTAAAGACTTTCGGTACACGAGTGTCCTTTGTTTGATGCATTTTGAAATATCTGCATTTATATTGAAAACATCACTCCCGACAGTACGGAATACACAGATGTCCAATACAGATCGTGCATTACAATCTGAATGAAAAATATTAAAGAATGCCATTGAAATCCTCTGTTTACTTTTTTGACTAACCTACCGTTTCCTTCTCCGGTATTACTGTTTCCTTACTTCTCATCTTCCTACTCTTGTTTTCTTAAATGTGTAAATTTCTTTCTTGCATTGATCGTTCATCCACATTTCCCCCAATTCTTGAAAAATTTATCTTCACCACGTTTCTGAACATAACATATTTTCAACCGGTTCTCTTCCCTTTTTACCTTTACTCTTTTCTCTCGCCGCCCCGTCTGTGTGTGTGTGTGTGTGTGTGTGTGTGTGTGTGTGTGTGTCTGTCTGTCTGTCTGTCTCTCTCTAGCTTTGTCTCTAGCTCTGTCTCTCTATGTCTGTCTCTTCTCTCTCTGTCTCTCTCTGTATGTCTGTTTCTCTCTATATATATCTGTCTGTTTCTGTCTATATGTCTGTCTCTCTGTATGTCTGTCTCTCTTTCTCTGTCTGTCTCTCTTTCTCTGTCTGTCTCTCTCTCTATTTGTCTATCTCTCTATTTGTCTCTCTCTATCTCTCCCTCTGTCTGTCTCTCTCTGTCTGTCTGTCTGTCTGTCTGTCTGTCTGTCTGTCTGTCTGTCTCTCTCTGTCTGTCTCTCTTTCTGTCTGTCTCTCTTTCTGTCTGTCTCTCTTTCTGTCTGTCTCTCTTTCTGTCTGTCTGTCTCTGTTTGTCCCTGTCTCTCTCTGTATCTCTCTGTATCTCTCTGTCTACCTGTCTCTCTGTCTGCCTGTCTCTCTCTCTCTCTGTTCGCCTCTCTCTTTCCCCTTCTCTCTCTCTCTCTCTCTCTCTCTCTCTCTTTCTCTCTGCGCTCGGGAGTACACGTGACGGCAGCGGGAGGTCCATCGCGAAGCACAGGAGAGCGTGACCGGGACGTGATGGGGGCAGCGGGGGCGGGGGGGAGGGGCAGTGGCGGGAGCAGAGGTGGGTGGGGGCGGCAGCAGCGACGACGTCCGTGCGTTTTAAGCCGCGACCGCCGGAAAGACGCCCGGATTCACCGACATTTCTCACAGAAACCATTAGAGCGGGCGGCGGCGGCGGAGGCGGCGGAGGGCCTCGACCGCCATCCATCTCCGGCGGCGGAACGCGCGGCGCGCTTCTTTTGTTTCGTCCCTTCTCCGCGCCTTCCCCCCTCCCGCCCCGTTCCCCGCCTGTCTCCACCGCCGGCTGAGAAACGGTTACTGATGGACTCACTCCACTCTATACCGTTCGAGGAGCGCGAGGCCGCAGAAGAAGAACGGCCCTGTGTACCCACCACGACGCCGCGAATTTGATTTGGGATGGGATCTCCCCGCCTTGCCCCAGCGCAGGCCTCGCTGCTGGTGCATTGGATTCCGCACGGAAAGAGATTTGTGTTTAGAAAGCATTGACAAAAGAAATGATGGAGAGTAATTAATAGTGATTCATTTTGTTTCACATTTTCTAGAGTGATGATCCATTTATTTTTTAGAATATATTTTTTAAAGATAACTACTGTTATTTTAAAAAATGAAATAAACTAGGTATTTTATACCCATTCTTGATGTAGGTACAGGCAGAACCTAGTGATCAATTTTTGGACATTTTTATCTTATAGCCTATTAACACGAATGGAGATTAGTTAAGAAGAGGTAAATTGCAAAGAATGAAAATAAAAAAAGGACACAAGGAAGATTGTTCAGAGCACTTCGGCATTGAAGAATCTCCCCTTCTTCACAATGCTATTCGATCGGATTTTGTCCGATTACATCAATAAGCGTTAAGAAACATTCTCTTTACTCAAGTCGTGCATTTTTCAATATTTTAAACGTAGTCGGAGAAAACACTTATTCATTTTAAACGTACTTTAAATTTTATAGTGAAATCATGTAATGTACATGGAGTATTCACGGGGGAGTGCACTTTCATAGCCTGAATTTCGTAGAATGAAAAGTAAATGGAGGTAGCAAAAATAGAAAGGATATTAAACTTTTAATATTAAAAAGATAATTCAAAGTATAAAATTAAAACCAGACTCGCGTGGACTGCTGTTTAAATTTTTCCTTATTTGGTTCACTGTTCTATTGCCGTCCTTTTTTCTGTGACGTTAAACACGAACATATCGCAAACCTATCGTCTTCTATCGCAAATAAATTTCATCACAACACATTTTAACTACTTTTTATGAGCTATTACTTTCAAACAAACGAATTCAGCAATGTAGTAATTGACTTTTAGATGCTTTGATTTTTAAATGCATCGTCCAAATATAAATGAAAGCGCGCCAACTCTTCAATCACACGATTTTGATAATGAAACGGGCTCCGCTTGGGGTTACACCTGACTTGCTTTTCAAGCAACCAACTTCACAGCACAACTTCCTAGGCTATGGAGAATGAAGGTCCTAATGACTTGCAACATTCTACGCAAAGAAAACCTTTATCAGGAAATGATCGTATTACATCTATTCTTTCCTTTACAATCCTCCACTTTCATCCTTCCATTCTTCCTTCTTTCTTTGGTATTAATTAATACGCTGTTTTGGAGTACACATGATCAACATTTGAGACGTGTAGGTTGTACAATATTATTTTTAAGTTGCATAACATCTTTAAAATTGATTTCGTTTTTTACTTCTCCTATTCGTGATACAGAGGTAAACGATTTGATGATGAGAAAAATCGATCTAAAGATTTTGAATAAACATATGTTTTGAGAGCATCTCATTCAGAAAAGGTTTCTTAATTTTTCGCATACTACAGAGGTAGTATAGAAAAAGTGTTGTAACACTGGAAAAACTCTAAGATTTCGTTAAAAAACTCCTATTGTAATGTTCTGGTATCGAAAAAGTTGAAAAAGTTTGCTCCTACATGTAGTACGAGTAAATTACTTTTTCTAACACGTTGGGTAACCAAACCCTACGTTTAGTGGGTCCTTGATACCGAAAATTGGCTGACGGCAAAATGTCAGCCTTTCTTTCCGTCCCTCATCCGTTCGTCTGTTCGTGGTGTGCAACGCTAAATTGTTCAGACTATCTTCTCCAAAATTCATATTCTTCCATCGATCTGGCCAAACTCGAAGCTCTGCGAATACGAAGCCAATATTTGGATTTGTGAAGTACTTCACATGAAGTTGTAACAACATTTTCAACATTTTCTCAAAAATGGTTTCACTTTCTTTTCCTCGGATAGATCGAAAGGCACTTTACAAGGCGCAGGTCGCATTTAGGTTGAACTCTGAATTTTTGGAATTTGCAAAAGTTAACATTTATTTCGGCGTCTTCTTTGAACTATAATATTGAACATAAAATTGGTTTTCTTAATGCAATTTGTTTCTCAAACTCAGTTCTTTAAATTAGGTCATTTATTTCCGTGAAATTTAGGCAATTTTAAAAAGATAATTTTCTCAAAAATAGCTTCAATTTTTTTCTGGAATTGATACAAGGACGATTATAAAAATGGAACAGGTTCCATTTGCAGTAAACGGAAATTAACATTGCAAAACTACAATATTAATTATAGATAATTGTTTTCCGTAACAATATATGTTCCAAAAAATTGGTGGAATATTCAAATAAACTGTGTCATAATCCAAAACCATTCTCAATTTCCCTTTTTATAAATGGTTTTTACTTTCTTTAAACCTTTTTGTGAGTACTGGAAAGAACATTGTGAACACAACAGCTTTAAAGTATCTGTTACGAATGTTTTATTTTTGTAACTTCAAGTAACCCCAGAATGGCGGATTTTCAAAATCTCTCAAACAACATTTCAATCTTTTCTTGAAAATTTTGCTCGAAACATTGTTTCAAAAGCTAACTGATGATGTTAAGACAATACACGAAATACAATTACTGTATTACGCAACCATTACAATTATATGAGACACCCATGCTCTATTACATCATAGTATCATTGATTCTTTTCTAGACATTCAACGTCAACTATTTTTTATATAATGCGGCCTACCGTTAATAAGAATTGAATGCCATATAGATTCCTTAATTAATTACTTAATATATTGTGTTGTTGCGAGGATCAAAATGTGTGAGTAGATTAATATTAATCAAATTAAGTAATTCATCACAAATGAAAATTCTCTCTCTTTGTGATACTGTTACATAGAATAATATAACCGAAGAGTTCTGTTTTTGAAGGAAGTGGTTTATGTCCTAAAACATGTTTTTGACATTCGAAACTCTTCAATCATATATTTGATGCATAAATATCTTCTAATATATAAAACAAATCGACATTTCACCACATTATTCTACAATTGTAGTTAACCCAACTTGCCACAACTATCATATTTCTTATGAAGGTAATTCATGTGCCCAGCGACGCAGATTTACAACCATTAGAACATTTGTGATGATAGCTGGATAACGACCTCCCGCACTGAAAGCGCAGTCCGTTCATCAAAAAGGCGATGGACGCAGGGCGGGGCAGTCTGCTCAAAAGGCCACCGCGACTGTGGTGCCGCCCGTGGCTGCTTTGTGAAGCACGGAGTTCATCTGCAATTACGGCCGGCTAATGTGGGGGAACTCGGCACGTGCGATGTGCAGAGGGTGGGACAGGGCACTGAGCACGCAGGGTCCAGCGTGCGGGCGTGCCGCGCTTCGCAGCTGGTTGGCCGGAGTTCGATCCCCCAGCGTTCATTGACCACCTGTTCGGCGCTACAATCTTCCTAGGTTGCTCTCGCAAGCTTATGCCATTAACTCGTTTTCACGAAGTTTCCCTTTTGGGTCGGTTCCTCTTTCAGTTCGTAGGTTTTTATCACACACATGAAATTTGTTTATTCTCGAAATATTTAGAAATATTTTAATGTTAATCCCAAAGTTATGGAACTAAGGAATGCTTCCCAAGGACAGTAAAGATTTTGTAAATATTAGAAAAGTCAAATTGTTTGTTCACAATCCTTCAGGATCTGCATATTTGGAATATTATCTAGTAGTACACATCGTTCACTAAATTTCATGTTTAAAGATGAGAACAAGAAAAAACAGACCGAAAAGCAGAGACTTTTTAATATATTTGTGATGAAATAAAACTACAAAAGAACTAAACACTTTATTTTTTCTGCATTAATATTTCTGAATAATCTCCATTTATCTCTTGACAAATAATCATGCCGTTAAATGGCTTCTCAATAATAGTTCTATTAAATATCTTGGATTCCAAATTCACACAAATTTAACCTGGGGAACTCACAAAAAAGGAATAGCTAATAATACATTAAAATGTGAAAATGAACTTCATCTTTGAACAAAAATTGTAAATTAGCTGTTGATTGAACTATAATAATGTTAAATGTATAATTCGTCACTTAACAACATATGCATGTTTAAAATTGGGGTGTACTGCACTAAATAATGTTCACATATTAGAAAAAATTACAAATACATTTCTACAGTAAGTTTTAACAGCTCAATAATACATTATAAATTATGAAATTCTAACAGAACAATCAATGTAAGTATTAAAAAAGTGTATTCTAAGATATTCATCTCGCTTTTATCCTTCTGTTACAGACTTTGTAAATCTGTAAGTCGTTTTCATCGAATTAATTCGTGATGATCAAAGACGACCTACATCTATCTTTGTTAATTATTACCGTCACCAAATATTTGTTTTTCACTTCGTTATAAATTTTTTTGAAGGTTTCTCTTCCGGGGTAAACTTGGTTTCTAATATTATGTATGCATTTGAAGCGTTATTTGGTATCGTTTTACATTCAAAAATTGAATTTCCGCAGTATCTTTCAGTCCGTTGAAAGATGAATTGAAATGACGTACAATGTCGAACAAGTATATTGCAAAATAAAAAAAATCCCTTTTGTTCTTCGAAAATATTGAATTTTAAAGCATCAACATAAGGTAGAGGCACAGCACAGTGCTTATTTGCCCAGTAACAGGTTGATAATTTTTCGCATTTTAAATCGCATTAACCTGAATATTCAAAATTTGAATACAACACCAATTCATAATATAATTATTTCCTTCGTTTATCTACCTCAAAAATCTGTCCTTTCCTAAAGCTCGTTTAAAATACTGGCATGTTTTCATAGTACATCTTTCCGTTTAAGCAGGAGAGCATTGTTCCATTCTCTCAATTGCAGCACGCTCTTCTCCGATAGTACTCCCCCTCGGTGCCCTCTCGACCCAACCGCGTCCGCCCCCTCCGTCAGCGGTGCCTCTGATTCCACGCAAGTAATGGGATTATTGGCAGCGTCCTAAAAGCGTATGAGCAGAAAATACAAATTAATCCCTATGTGAAGTGAGCGGCTGCTGTGCACAGCCCGGGTTGCGGAGCAGCAAGCCAGCCGGTGGCGGCGAGGTGATTGGGAGCTGTGAGGATAGCCATGGAAGCAGGAATCGCTGAACGTCGAAAGTAGCGAGGGAAAGAATAAAAATAGAGGTTGGAGGGCAGCACTAAATGAGCAGAATCCAGCGCGAAAGGGAGAAATGTGGTGAAAGAGAGAACAGTTGTTAATGTTATGGGTCAGCGAGAGGAAGGGAAAGAGAGGAGGAGTAGAAAGAGAACAGAAGGGGAAGGCCATCGCACGCGATGTATGGCGGGCGGCTCGCCTGCGGCTTGCAACGAAATGATAGGGTTCCGAGCCGTTAAAACAGCAAATAGCACTCGTGACTGGGAGCGTGTACCATACGGTGAGTAGTGTGGGGAACAAAAGGTAAGAATCGAGACACTGGCAATTTGATTGATTGATTGATTGATTTTTTCGTGTTTCCGGGCGCGTCAACTACTTTGGTCATTAGTCCCGTTAGTGTAGTGCATGTTTTTTCTCGGGAGATGGCGGTGATCTTCCCCCGCTGGTTGGCGATATCCGGCGCCGACCTACCGTCGGCTAGTGGGGCTTCCCCCTAACCAGGACTCTCCCCCCAGCGGGGCACCGCCCCAGTCGGGACAAGCTCTAACTTCCCGACCGGTCACCCGGAATATGTGGTAGTGTAGTGCATGTTAGTGTAAGTGTGTGTGTAAGGGGAGAGGATAGGACAAGGAAGAGGAAGGACAGATCGCGCGCGGTCCGTGGCCCGTTTGGTAGGGTACTGCTCCGGCATTCGCCTGGTGTTGATCGGAGAAACCACGGAAAACTACCGATCAGAGCAGCCGGCCGCTAGAATTCTCCTCCAGACAGCAGCTGAATTCGACCTAGCTGAACAGCTAGTGTCGAAAATCCTGCCACCGTCAGGACTCGAACCTAGGACCTCCCGGCAATTTGATAATGATCTCGCAAGACAAGCCATCGAATGATAGCAAAGGGTTACCGACTAAAACGAGTGATGAGAGTAGAGGCATGGACAGAATTTTCACCTCTAACTCTCAATTACAAATCCTTGTCGTACATTTAAATTGGTAGAGAGCAAACAGATTCACAGTTCACGGTCAGGTTCTTTCGTTTCATTGGCTCTCATTTCGTTCGCATTGCTCCCACTCCATCTGAATTTTCCATCATCATAATAATTAACATCAACAATCTAATCATTCATTACCTCTGGTGTAAGCAAAAGCTGGTTACATATAATCAGAATAAGCCGCGGGCAGAA
The DNA here is from genome assembly GCA_011170035.1 of Teleogryllus occipitalis. Taxonomy (NCBI): domain Eukaryota; kingdom Metazoa; phylum Arthropoda; class Insecta; order Orthoptera; family Gryllidae; genus Teleogryllus; species Teleogryllus occipitalis. The sequence continues at coordinate 135,613 of BLKR01001120.1, read as the reverse complement.
GCGCTGATTAACCAGTGTTGGCTGAGGGCAGCGGGGAGGAGATGCCGGGGGACGTCGAGTCGGATAGGGTGGGAAAGCTGAAGTGGAGAGTCAACTAGACCTACGTAGTTGCGATGATACGCGACCACGCTGAGTTCAATGGGGCTTTGGCGAAAGCTGAAGCAAGAGCAATTCATGCCTTGTCACCTTGCGTATTTTTAAGTTGCTAGTCATCCTTTGCCATCGTCCGCTGCCGCAGCACAGGCATTTATTCGTCAGTATCCACCGTCGGAAACACGGACCTATCGGAAGAAGAATTGGTCCCCTAACATGTGTTGTAGTGTAGTGCATGAAAATGTGTGTATGTGTGTGTGTGCGGGTGCGTGCCTGCGTAGCAGAAAGGAGCGGACAAGGATAAGGATGAGAAAGACTGCGCGTTTGTTAGAGTACCAGTCCAGCATTTGCTTCCGAATGGCATGAAATAATCGTTGGGAGAAGTCACAGAAATCTATGGATCGTAGTAGTCGGCTTCCAACCAGCACCTATATTCGACCTAGCTCTTTATCTAAAGTCAAAAATCTGCCCTCATCGGTACTCGAACCCTAGGTTCTCCGAGTCAGATGCATCAGCTGCATCATCCACCGTTCGATCCATTCAGGTCATGACATCCGCCCCCAGCCAGGAGTGACATCTGAGAAGGCGTGGCAACGACACGAGCGCAGGAGAAGCGGGTAAGCGGGCGGGCAAGTGACCGGGCGAGCGGGCGAGCGGGCGGGCGGGCGGGCGGGCGGGCGGGCGGGCGGGCGAGCGAGCGGGCGAGCGAGCGGGCGAGCGCGCGGGCTGGCGAGAGCGGTGGGGCGAGAGCGGATGAGCGAGCGGGCGAGCGAGAGCTTGCGAGCGAGAGCAGGCGAGCGAGATGGGGCGAGAGACAGCAAACGAGCGAGAGTGGATGAGCGAGAACGGGCGGGCGAGAGCGGGTGGGTGAGAGTGGGCGGGCGAGAGCGGGCGGGCGAGAGCGGGCGGCGAGAGCGGCGCGAGAGCGCTGGGCGGGCGAGAGCGGGCGGGCGAGAGCGGGCGGGTGAGAGCGGGCGCGGGGCGCAGAGCGCGGGCGAGCGGGCGGGCGAGAGCGGGCGGGCGAGAGCGGGCGGGCTGCGCGTGGGCGGGCGAAGCGGGCGGGCGAGAGAGGCTGGGCGGGGCGAGAGCGGGGGCGCGAGAGAGAGCGGCGGTAGTTGGGCGGAAGTGAATGGCGGCGAGCGGGCGAGAGCGGGCGGGTGGGCGAGTGGCGCGAGAAAGCGCGGGCGAGAGCGGGCGGGCGAGAGCGGGCGGACGAGAGCGGGCGGACGAGAGCGGGCGGACGAGAGCGGGCGGACGAGAGCGGGCGGACGAGAGCGGGCGGACGAGAGCGGGCGGACGAGAGCGGGCGGACGAGAGCGGGCGGACGAGAGCGGGCGGTCGAGAGCGGGCGGACGAGAGCGGGCGGACGAGAGCGGGCGGACGAGAGCGGGCGGACGAGAGCGGGCGGACGAGAGCGGGCGGACGAGAGCGGGCGGACGAGAGCGGGCGGACGAGAGCGGGCGGACGAGAGCGGGCGGACGAGAGGGGGCGGACGAGAGCGGGTGGGTGAGGAGTGGGCGGGCGAGAGAGCTGCGGGCGAGAACGGGCGGGTGAGAGCGGGTGGGTGAGAGTGGGCAGGCGAGAGCGGGCGGGCGAGAGCGGGCGGGCGAGAGCGGGCGGGCGAGAGCGGGCGGGCGAGAGCGGGCGGGCGAGAGCAGGGCGAGAGCGGGCGGGCGAGAGCGGGCGGGCGAGAGCGGGCGGGCGAGAGCGGGCGGGTAGTTGGGCGGGCGAATGGGCGAGCGGGCGAGAGCGGGCGGGCGGGCGAGTGGGCGGGCGAGAGCGAGCGAGAGCAGGCGAGCGGGCGAGAGCAGGCGAGCGGGCGAGCAGGCGGGCAAGCGGGCGTCAGCGGCGAGAGCAGCAAGCTGGTCGCGCGGGCGGGCGGCGCAGCAGGAAGAGAGCAATGAACGAGAGGAGGGAGACGTAGATCGTGCGGCTGGCCGCAGCCAATTGTTTCCGCTGAGCCTGACCCGCGAACGCGACTCGTGGCTTTCGCACGAGCGGATGGCTGCGCGGCTGTGGCCGAGGGTTGTCGCAATTTTGCGATCTACGTTAAACACCCCTTCATTTATGGCATGCGGTACGGAGGGGGGCACGAGTGTGGGCGTGCTGGCTGGCGTGCCTCGGATGTCATTAAATCTGGGCGTTTTATTGGCTGCGTTGATGTTTAAATGACATAAATTAAAACATTGGCCTCTCTTTAACCTTTCTATTAATTGCTTCTTCTACGTAAGGTTTTGCGCAATATTAGCAATACTTTCTCATGATTCAAGGGGGTAGTAAATTTTATTTAAATTGCATTGAATTATTTAAACAAATACCCTAAAATAATTATGTATTAACATATAAGGTCCATCAGCAAATTATGTATAAACATGTAAGTTCCATCAACAGAATATGGGGGTCATAGGAAGAGTAGACATCAATGTAGTTCATTTTGTCCTCGATAACTAAAGAGCGAAATTTCTTAGTCGTTAACGCTGTTTGGCGGAACAGTTTCATTTATACAAAATCAATGGGTGTACATTATACATATTTGTCATGTATTTGCTCCTGATTAGTAAGATGAGAACGAAAGGAATGTTTATTGTTCTTCCAAAATTTGCATCAAATTTCTATACTATTAGGAATGGATATTACCCTATTGTCCAACATTATGTCAGTACAAACCCTGGGGCAACTGCGCGATCTCAAATTCACCCATACGTCTCGACTACTCCAGTCCTCTCCGCCCCCGCCCCGATGTGATCCTCTCGTGCAACTGATCTTGCCTCGCGATATGCTTCCTTGTTATCCCGCGCGCCACGCCCCTCCCCGCCCCCCGCGCCGTCGCTCCGTATCGCAACAGCAGGCGCGCGCGCGCGAGCGTCGACCGGAGGCCTGCGCATCGAGTCGATGGATCGATGCGCTGCTCTCGACACCTTCGCAGGGTCCCCCAGACTGATGGGCGCCATAACCCGTGACACAATCGTGTAATGTTCCATGAGAGAGAACTCGATCTGGGCTCATCAATCAACAATCACGACGCGCCGTGCCGCGACGCCGCAACGCCGCCGCCGCCCCCACCGCCGCCTCTCACGGCGCGAGCGGCGCGGCCGTAGGCAACGCCCGGCCACGCATCGCTCTTCATTTGCGGAAGCGCTAAGCTGCCTAATTGCGGTCAACGCCGCTGCTCAACGTGCAACCCGCCCCCCCCCCCCGCCCACGCCCCCGGCTCGCCCTGGCGGCCCCATGGGGATCCACCGCCAACAGCGTCTCTCGCGCCCCACGTCAATGAGGCAGGTGTTATCAACTCCAATTATGGACACGAACTTGCTAATCATCTTCCCCGAATTATACTAAAAATCGTGACATAATTTTTTTCACGCTGAAATAACATTTATGATGTAGAATTGAAATGAGGTGGTGAACAACAGTTTGTTACTATAAATTGCCTTTAGGTTTTTATCATCACGCGTGATTGCAATTTGTTTTTGTTTTTTTCTTTGTGAAGATCTCGAGATTTTCTTTAAAATCTCTGTCAACTGAGTTACTGAATAAGATTCCCGCCAAATCATTCAGTATTTCATCAAATGATGCTCCAAATCAATATTGTTTGGTATTTCAAGTATAGAAATGATCCTCATTCTAATTAATATGACTTTTTTTAAATTTATCCAAAAGTGTGCAAAACATGTCCAACTGTTCTATTAGGTGTAATCCAATATATTGAAAACTACTAGCGACGTTTATCCCAGGTTGAACAGTCTCCGAAAAAAAAATGTTAAAAAATATTGTGCCTAAGAAATTTGAATTACTTAACAACGCGTCTGGAACACATTACCAGCCATGACCAACTTCTTTTGATTTCAAAATTATCTTCATTGAATAATACAAAAAATAAATGGATTTCCTTTATGGATTTATTGCACCGTAAATTACATTACTGTATTCCAATGTTCGTTGAATTATATTTTCCTACCACACGTACTATACTCTGCCGCAATGCCATTTCTCAGGGGTATCACATCTCACGCATCCATCATCCACGTCCGTGTATCAAGTTGTTTGGTACTATAGGCACCGGACAATTGCGATTGTGGAGATCAGGTTTCACATTTACCAAACATGCCACTAGGAACATGCAATAAAGCATTTCCTCTATCTAATTCCCATAAAATATCAGTACTAGCTGATATTTCGAGAAACAGTAAAAATGCCTCACAATTAATTCTGACGAATGTGTATAAAATTTGACGAAACAAACTATGTTTTGAAAACATATTGCTTATTATTAAATATAATTAGACACGAACTTTAGTTGAATTGGTGCTGTGTTATTCTGTTACTCAATTACTGTTGCTGAAGAGGATTTTGAACGTTCATCTTAGCAAATGAGTTTCTTCATTAAAGTTTCCAGTAATTTGGAGATCAAAAAAATATATTCAATTAAACTACTGCACCATGCTTACATTTTATGAATAGAGTTACATTAAGTTTTAAAAAATCGATTACCAAGAGAATGAAGGAAAACTCGGCACGTCAGTTGTTTGAAAAAATGTGTTTACTTTCATAAAATATATCAGATTAAAAAAAACTTGATATATGATTTAATGTTGATTGTTTTTGTGCTGCAAAACATCTAATATTTTTGAAATAAGGGACTTAATCTACACAAACATTTACTGGAATGATAGTAAACCAGAATAGTTAGTTATAATTTCTTTTTACTTCACAATTTGCAGTTCAAACGTGTCTGAACAGAATACTAATCAATTTTTATCAATTTTGCCACATGGTATTTGAAAATCTGTAAACAGAGATTTCTAAATCAAATGCATTACATCTGCATTCAGCAGTTGCAAGCGTGTGATAAAATTCACTGGTATTTGCATTTTTCCTGTACTAAAACTTCATCATCTGAAATTTGCTCTTTCCAGATTGCAGTAAATTTTTTATAGAGGAATTTTGAGCATTGCTTTTATAAATACCCAAAGCTTAATATAGCATTAATTTATTCCAAACTCTTCAATGAAGTTAAAAATAGAAAACAAAGCTTTACGTAATGTACATCAATGGGAAACTATTAATGATTTTAAGATAGTTTTAGCATCCGGGCTTTCCAGATCACATGGGAAAGTTACTATCTCCCTTGTTGAGAGGGAAAAGTTAGCTAATTCCGTAAATACAGACACAATTGCTGTAAAACAATAAGTAAAACACCAAAGAATTAAAATGAAAGCTTACTTTAACAATGTGTTATCGATACACTACGTCGTAATATAATTATGCTAAAAAAGATTACATGAACCTATTCCACATTTTCCAGAGCTCTTAACTGAAAATCCCCGTTGTCAACAGGCATGTGACTTATGCATTGATAGCGGAGTACCTGGCAAGTAAGATTATTCGCATCGATATCTCGAGATCAGCTTGTCGGCGAGCCTCCTGGTAGCGCATCGCATAGGGATACATGGAAACACGTCATGCAAACAACCCTCAAAGAGCTTTGCAGTTTCCAATTACCCAAACATGTAGCAGCTCGTCCTCCAAGAGACATGTTCGGCCTCTGCTGCATGTATCATCTGCACGTCTAAACATTCTGATCATTTCATTGCCAAAGCCAAATGCTTCGTGTGTTTGGTCAGCAAATTCGTGGTGTTAGTTTGGTGCTGTGATTCGAGAAGATCAGCTTAAACCCGACTAATGAAAGCGTGCACGGTGCACAGAAGATGCTTCTCCACCTCCTCATATAGGGTGACGTAATAACTTGCAGGCCGCCTTTACACCGAGCTGATCGTTGAGATTCATACTTAGGGAAGAGGTAAACTCGTCTCATTACACAATAGCATAGCATTGATGTAGTCAACAACGTTGCCTACTATGATTATTCTTTATTTACACGTATCAGATGAATTGATTGATTAGTATTTCCTGGCGCGTCAACTGCTAAAGCAACAAATCATTAGTTTCGTAAGCGCAGTGCCTGTTTATATCGCTGGAGATTGCGGTGATCGTCCACCGCTATGTGGTAAGATTCGGTGCCGACCTACATGACGGTTTTGCTGGTTCTTTCTCAACCAGGCATTTTCCACCAGCGGGGCACCGCTCCAGTCGGGGCAAGCTCTCGGCTCCCGACATGTGTAGTAGAGTAGGTGTACGTGTGTGTAAGTGGCGAGGATTGGACAAGGAAGAGGAAGGAAATATTCGGGGCGGTCCGTGATCCGTTTGCTAGGGTACTGCTCCAGCATTCGCCTTGAATTGAACGGAGAAATCAGGGAAACCTTCGATCAGATCAGCCGGCCGCTATAATTCTCTTTCAGTCAGCGGCTGAATTCGACCAAGTTTTATTGCTATTGTCGAAAATTTTACCACACTCGAACCCTAGCGCGTTCCCGCCAATGGCGCCGCTGTGACATCAGTTTATGCTCTGATCCACCTAGACCAGTTCTTATTTCAACATTTTACCTACGAAAATAAACGTGTTATTTAAGTGTCACTTGTGAAATTCGCTTGTTGGTCAAGTTCAAGAGCTTATAGGAATTGAGGAATTGTAATCAATAATAAGTCAAAATTAAATATATCAAATTTTCGAAAGGTTTTATAGAACTGCGTTGTTTTCAGCTTTTTAGTTTCATGACAAAAGGTACAAAACTACAAGCTTATAGAAATAAGCAGTGAAGATTGTCTTAGAAGAGTTAAAATATTGGGTCCACTACGCGTTGAACTTCAATGTGATGCAGATGAAAGGATAATTTTCAGCGTTGACCTGGATATCTACTAGCTCAGGAATAGGTTCCGGTATCAGTATCTCAAAAACTAATATTATTTCTCACAGACATAATTTTCGTTTAAAATTTTATTAATTTATTTTTTTTATCTTTTTCCTGTGTTTCTGAATTAATCGCTTATACTAAGCAATATTAAGTGAAAAAACGTAATTTTGGAATGGCCATTTATATTATCATTTAGTGCGTGAAATATACTCATTATTTAACAATACTTATAGCACATCAATAGCGGCAAATAATAATATCCGAAAAGGAACCCATTGTTGCGGTCTTACCTCAAGCATCAAGTATTAGCATTAATTTGCACCAGGTGTCTCTACTGATTTACCTCCACGTACACCACTTTGGTTGTAGACGGATTGCAAAGTAATTAAGAAACCTGCTATTAAATCCTCTCCGCAATCTATATTTGTCCAGTTTTGGCTGCGAAAACAAATATCCACAAAATACAAATTTTCCAAAATAGATTCCTACGCTCTATCACAAAAGTTCCCTGATACATTAGAAATTTACAGTTATATATTAACTTACCATTACACCCATTCCTGTCAGCTTTTCCCTCCTATCCATACATTTATATTCTAAATTGTATAATTGCCTTCAGCAATTCCCTTTCACTTTTGGCGATGCAGGATCCGCACGTCAGAATGTTAAAAAGAAAGTTGCCCTCAAAATGTTTCCACCACCCGCCACTCCATAGACACAAACCGATTAGTCTTTTCTCTTTTTATCACCTACTTAACCCATAATCCTTCTTTATCTTAAACAATAATTTTGTTTACTATGTATGGGATAATATCTAATAAATATCCTGTATGTCTTGTAATTGTCTTATGCCGCAGCAGAGGGCCAAAAAGCCAAGCTTAAATAAATAAATAAAAAAATAATGAACCCCTGGTTGTGATCTTACCTCAAGCACCAAGTATTATCGTTAATTTGCACCAGGTGTTTCTACCGATTTGCCTCCGCGTACACCACTTTGGTTGTTCACGGCATGCAACGTAATTAAGAAACCTGCAGATAAAAGCCTGCGGCGCCGCGCTCGTTGGGCGCCAATTCCCCTGCCAATCGCACGCGGCGCTGGCGCGCGGGCGCAGGCAGCTGCGAACAGACGCCTCCCGCGGCGGCGAGAGAAATTCCGTAATTTGGACGCGGGCTCCTCTTATGAAATTGTGATGAATTTGTCAGGACTATAATTATCTTTAAAATTACTTTAACACGACGATCAATACACGACGCACAGCATTATGCGTAGCGCGAAATGAAATATCGGCGAAAGTAATTTTGAGTTCATTTGTGTATTTACAAATCTAATTTAAATTCAGTTCTAGTTAATGGTATCTTTCGAATCAGAATTAGACACGCGTGTTGTCCCTTTTTCCGGGTAATGAAAATACACTAATTTGATAGAAATGACAGTGAAGTCACACAGACATTTTTGATTCCATATTTCAGTTTACCAACAGAGTTTTCGGGAATATCCCCATGATGGAGAGGGTAATTAATCAAGGGTTACTTTGGCGAACAAAAAGCGCGTTGGAAATTGTGAGATATTTTTGCGATAGCTACTCATGCTACCACAGCGTTGCTCGTCATCTGCGGAACGTAGAGGGGATAATAAAAAGCATCATCGCCGATACACGCAAGGGTCTTTATTAATAGCAAAAAATGTGGGCCTGGAGAGGCATGGCTCAAAACACGGCGCGGGCACTAGCTGGGAGATGGGCGACGGTTAACTGAGAGTTACTGCTCAGCTCTCAGGGCAAACGGAATAGCGGGCATCAAAAACAATACCCCACGCACATCGTTTTTACAATCACCTGTGCTGAGATATCTATGTGCGGCGTGGTATCCCTGCGTTCAATAGAGATGGAAAAAGAATTAAAATGAGTGCGGGTATTCATCTCTCAAATGAACTTTGAAACCAATTTTGAAAAATCTTTTTTCAATCAGTAGTGAAACCACGATTTGTCTTTGGAAATCGGTCTCTTTAAAGTATAGTGTCCAGTCGAATTGAAGTTTTTTAAAAAGATTTTTTTTATATTGAAAATTTAAATTGTATATTTATGTGTTGATTTGCATTTATCTATAACGTATTCAACTGACTCTTAGATGACCTTCATTCCCATAGAAAATTAGTTAAAACTTTATTTGTGAATATCTGCCACCGGTTTCTGGAAAGACTGAAGCTTCATGAGCCCTCCCTGTACATGCTGCACTCTATTTAAGATGCCACTTCCGTGATCTGATTTATCTAAAATATGCCGAAAATGTTGCAGAGAAAACAATATCAAACAAGGAACTCCATAAAACTTGATTAGGAGTGAGATAAATATAAAATCAAAACCTCGAACAAGGCAGTGAATGTTGAAAGGAAAAGAACTTAACTTGTGTGTTGTAAGCCTTATATTGATGAAATACCTTTGAATTTGATTTAGTTTCCTACAAAAATATTTTTCCCGTATTTTGCTTACGCACCTTCCGGTCTACCTGAAAATTAGCGGTAGTTTCTTCGAAATATTGTTTTGATGACTGTGTAATATGACTTCTTTCACCTTTTTGTCTGTTTATCAACAATATAATAATAACAATAATAATATTGTTGTTGTTATTATTATTATTATTATTATTATTATTATTATTATTATTATTATTACGAGTATTATTATCTTTAGCAGTGTACTTGCTACGTTTGGAAAACCATTTTGTGCGATTTTGTCCAGCCGCAGTTTTGCATCTGCACTTCTAGTTATTACTATAATTACATGTGTTTTTTTTTCATTTGGATATTTCCAATTTTTATTTTGTATTGTATTTTTTTTAATTTCCGAAATAAAAATTCTCTGTGATATCCTTCACCTGTTTATCACGATGCACATTATTTAACTTGAAGCATGGTGTACGGACTACACACATATTTACCAAAACGTCAGGAAAAATAATATTCTACTTAATTACTTGTATACATTTCCATGAAATGGTTGTAAAAAGTCATCACCTTAAAACATAAGAGATAAATTAAAATATGGAAAGTATTTCATTTCTAGAAAACAGGTGGTTTGTCGTAAGCGCAAATCTAGAAGACGGAATTCAATTGTGCAAGAGAAAGTCACAACGTTTTGAAAGATCGCAAGCAGTGGAATGTAATCGAAGTGAAAATTCGGAAACCCTCTTTCTAACCACGCAGACAAATCATCATTATCGAAGCAACCGGATTAAAGGGAACGGCGTTCTAAACGTTTTACTCCTCTCTTGTGGTGCAACGCTGAACTTTTCGCTGGATATAACTTTCAACTTTTCCTTTACACGAGGCGTGGGGCGCAGCAACGGCGTGGGAGGGGAGGCCAACAGGAAGCGGAGGGAGGATGAGGCCGTCTGCTCAAAGAGACTGCCTCACCCCCTCGACTCCCTCCCCTGCCCCCAGCGCCCCGCTTCTTTTCTTGCGCGACGCAACGCCTCAAACCCTTGACATCATGCGCCCCGCCCGCGCCCCGCCCCCGCCCGCGCCCCCCGCGCCCTGCCTGCGCCCTGCCTGCGCCCTCTGCCCAGGCCCTGCCCAGGCCCCTGCCTCCGCGTGCCCCCGCCCAGGCCTCCCGCCTGCGCCCTGCCTGCGCCCTGCCCGTGTCTCCCCTGCCTGCGCCCCCTGCTCCAGGCCCCCGCAGGCTCCCGCTCAGGCCCTGCCCGCGCCCTGCCTTGCGCCCCCGCCCGCGCTCCTGCCTGCGCCCCGCCTGCGCCCCGCCCGCGCCCTGCCTGCGCCCTGCCTGCGCCCCGCCCCGCGCCAGCTCCCGCCTGCGCCCCCGCCCGCGCCCTGCCTGCGCTCCCGCCTGCGCCCTGCCCGCGCCCTGCTCCGCGTGCCCCCGCCTGCGCTGCCCTGCCCAAGTGCTCCCCCGCCCGCGCCCCGCCCGCGCCCCGCCGCGCCCCGCCCGCGCCCGCGCCCCGCCCGCGCCCCGCCCGCGCCCCGCCCGCGCCCCGCCCGCGCCCCGCCCGCGCCCCGCCCGCGCCCCGCCCGCGCCCCGCCCGCGCCCCGCCCGCGCCCCGCCCGCGCCCCGCCCGTTCTCTGCCCGTCCCCGCCCGAGCCCCATCCATCCCCGCTCCCCCGCCCAGCCACGCCGCGCCAGCGCCCCGCCAATACCCCGCCCGCGCCCCAACCCTCACCGCTCCGCCCGCACTCCGTCTGCGCCGCGTTCCGCCCTCGCCCCGTCCCGACCCGCCAGCGTACCGCCCCGCCCCTCCCCACCGCTCCCCGCCACGCCAGTGCCCCGCTAGCGCCCTGCCAGTGTCCAGTCCCACCATCGCCCTACCCCGCCAGCGCCGGGCCCGCCAGCGACCTACCCCGCCAGCGCCCTTCCCCGCCAGCGCCCTGCCCCGCCAGCGCCTCGCCCCGCCAGCGCCCGGCCCCGCCCCCGCGTCGTCCCACCAGCGTCCAGCCCCGCCAGCGCCCTGCCCCGCCCCTGCCTCGCACCGCCCTGCCAGAGCCCCGACCTGCCAGCGCCCTGCCCGCGCTCCGCTTCACCCTCCCTCTGCCCGCGCCCCGCCCACCCCCAGCCTTTGCGCGGCGCAGGGGGAGTCCGGAACCGCGTGCACCGAAATATAAACACTTGTTAAAAATTACACATTATAATTCTAGCCATTATCCGGGGGCGCTTTCTTCTCGGGGGCCTCGTATGCAAAGTTTGCCCGCGAGCGCCGCGCGGAACGAGACGGCGGCGCGCGTTTAAAATTTCTGTTTGCGCGTTTCCTGATAATTCATAAGACGGCACACGTACGCGCCGCGGCCCCTGGAGTCGCACCGATGACGCTTACGCCACGCCCACAGGGGGAGAGGGGCGCGCCCCGCTGCAGCAATGGAGGCGACGCGGCGCGCTTGCGTGCCCCTAAGGGGCGAGAGGAAATTATTGCTGAAATGTGATCGCTCTGAGCACGGCGTCACCTCTTCTAAGGGGATCACATTCATGCGTTCTGTAGAGCGTCTACACGAGGGGTGGCCAATCTAGTGCATAAGCGGGAAGCTTGACACATTGGGTGATACGACGAAGGGTGCAGTGGAGCTTAATCTTTTAAAGTAGGTGCCACTGCACCTTTTCTAATTATTTTTCACTTAGAAAATTAAAATTAGAGATATATATTTTCTTGGCGTTTTCTGAAGTTTTCGGTAACTTTGTTGTAGAACCGAAATATTACTTCAAGAATATTAAAGGAGAGTAAATACTCGTCATGGCTAGAAATTTTCATTGAAAAATATGAAGCAGTTTTACGAAAAATGGCGATGAAGAATGCCGTGAGAAGAATGATGAGTGAGAAGTATTTCAAAAAAATTACATTTGCGTAATTTTTCAAAAAACAAATGAATACACCTACATGAACTTTTTGTCACATTAAATAGTGCACATAATTATATCTATTACAAAAAATTGAAGAAAAAATATGGATCTATATTTGAGAAAATGGCGTTTGAGCGTTTCTGAAAATGCGGAATTTTGAGCTCATTTGTACAGAAAATTATTGTGTTTTCGAGAAACTTTGTTTGACATTATTTAAAGTACGTGCTCATAAAGATAATAATGTGAAGAAATTTCTTTTAGTGTAAACTAGCTGACCCGGCGAACTCTGTTCCGCCGGTCCCATCTTTTTCTCGCGTCGCACTCACTGTGAGAAACTGTACTATCCTTGTTGCACTGCGTAGTGCAAAAACGTGCGTTCTCACACAGGAACGCTGTCGAACGGGATAAACAGTATCCTATGTCCGTCTCCTGGCTCTAAGGTTCCTGCTCACCAATTTTCAGCCAAATCGGTACAGCCGTTCTTGAGTTATAAATAGTGTAACTAACAGGACTTTCTTTTATATATATATATATATATATATATATATATATATATATATATATATATATAACGGCGAACGAAAGGCGGCTATCATTATCGCCTTCTGTTATCAGTGCGGCGTTACAACAATGGGTTACAACAGGCAACAATGACCGCTAATATGCGAAATCACGCGTAAACGTGCGTTCTCACACAGGAACGCTGTCGAACGGGATAAACCGTATCCTATGTCCGTCTCCTGGCCCTAAGCTTCCTGCTCACCAACTTTCAGCCAAATCGGTACAGCCGTTCTTGAGTTATAAAGAGTGTAAACAAACACGACTTTCTTTTATATATATAGATATTACCGGCGTGAGAGACAAGTCAAAAAATTTAATTTTTGAAATTTTTGAAAATGCAAAAGAATGTAGCAATTGTGTTTGTTTGGAACTAACCCTATCAAAAATTTAAAGAAAAAAATTGGAGCCATTGTTAAGAAAATCATGTCTTTTGTAAATTTTTAAAATTGCAAATATTGTATGCTCTTTACACAAAAACTACTAAAATTTTCAAAAAACTTTACATGACCGTAATGAACTATTTATGGACAACAAATTTCGTTTGAAGGAAAAAGCTGTGTCTTCAATTTTATAGTTGTAGGAAGACCCACCAAAATATTCAAACTTCTTAACCAAGAAAATGAGACCCACGCCACATTTATAAGTGTATTTTACTCTATTCTGACAAGAAATTTAAAGAAAATATTTGGAGCCGTTCTTGAGAAACTTTTGAAAATGACTGGGGGGCTTGATGTACAGTACCCCCAAATTTTAAAGAATGTTTTTCAAAATTTTAAAGCTTCAACTACAGTCAGATGGACAGGGATTTCTTCAATTGGAAAAGCTCGTACGAGTGATTTAGGCCCTAGACTTGTTCACATACGACCGACAGACAGACATAGACAGGCAGACAGACAGACAGACAGACAGACAGACAGACAGACAGACAGACAGACAGACAGACAGACAGACAGACAGACAGACAGACAGACAGACAGACAGACAGACAGACAGACAGACCGACAGACAGACAGACAGACAGACAGACAGACAGACAGACAGACAGACAGACAGACAGACAGACAGACAGACAGACAGACAGACAGCCAGACAGACAGACACACAGACAGACAGACAGACAGACAGACAGACAGACAGACAGACAGACAGACAGACAGACAGACAGACAGACAGACAGACAGACAGACAGACAGACAGACAGACAGACAGACAGACAGACAGACAGACAGACAGACAGACAGACAGACAAGACAGACAGACAGACAGACAGACAGACAGACAGACAGACAGACAGACAGACAGACAGACAGACAGACAGACAGACAGACAGACAGACAGACAGACAGACAGACAGACAGACAGACAGACAGACAGACAGAGAGATAGATAGATATTGTGATATACCAAAATGATGGACATTTTATTTAGGCAAATAAAGGCCAAAATGTTGTAGATATTGGAAAAGACGTGAGTTTCTATGGTGCAGATACGCAGATGACACTGTAGCAAAGCGAGTTCGTCCAGAGACGTGGGTTTCTATGGTGGATACACGCAGAAGATACCGTAGTAACCGGGAGAGCTGTAAAGTTAACGCCTTTGGTGCACCGTAGCAACGCGAGTTTGAAGGGTGTATCAGATTGGGAATTAGGGCATTCCAACTCGTGTTGTGGTTGTGAGCGGAGAGCTTGTGCGGTTTTTCCAGAGGTTAATTATCAAATCGGGACTTGTGATATTTTGAATACCAAATTGTATATAGAAAATTGATATTAAAATATTTAATTAATAATGTTTTTTAACTAAAGTAAAGACATCTTGATACATTTATTGTTTGCATTATACATTATTAATAAAGTATCATTTAATTGCCATTAGTACAAAAGAATATCCTGCAGTTTTGCCAGGATCTATAAAGTATAACTCTCTAATCTTATGATCCTGGGATTCTCAACCTGGTGCATGAACCCCCAAGGGTATGTGGAAAGCTTGTAGAGGCTTGCTTAAGACTTGTGAAGGCCATGAGAACTACTTCTAACAGAAAATTCGAAGTTTGAGTTCAACAACAACAACAACAACAACAACAATAATAATAATAATAATAATAATAATAATAATAATAATAATAATAATAATAATAATAATAATAATAATAATAATAATAATAATAGTAATAATAATATTTTATTGCTTATAGACTTACAGAAAGAATCAAGCCAAGTCTCTCTTGAAATTAAATGAAATTACTGTAAGTTAATTATATTTTTTAACTACATTCTCTTACAGTAACAATGTAATATGTGTACATTATCTTGATAAATTATGTGTTAAAAGTATATATAATTAATATGAACAATTAAATTAATTTATGTTATAACAGGAATTACATTTAATTATATAACTTATAGTAATAATTCAAATTGTTTACTTGATAAATGACACGATAAATAATTATTAATCATGTAATTTATCAAGTAAACAATTTTTATATAATTATATACATTATTCAGTTGGACATAGATACCTGTATAATTGAAAATGTTGACGATTAATTATCTCTTAACTGCAGATATAAAATATTGTTTAATGTTCTATAAATAACAAAATTGTGATTTTAATGGATTAATGGAAACAGTTGGTCACAGGATAAACCAAATTGTGTTTATTTATATAGAGTCTGAAACCTAATTCATGTTGAAGGGGTGTAATCCTCAAAGAGAAATCTACCCCTTGACAATCTCTGCTACTCAGAATTTTCTTTTTATACTAGAATTATCTGTTCAAAATTCTATTGTATTCTGATTTTCTTTTCAGGTAGAGACAGTGAAGTTTGGCTATTTTGGGTGCAGATTATAATGGATATAATAAATTCAATAAATGTTCCGCATCAAGTCTTTTCCATCACTTGGTCACAGGATAATGTCTCATCAAGTCTGTATTGGACAAACAGGACAATATCTTAAAAGAAGGCTATACCAACACAAATATAATATGAAGAAAGACTCTCATTCTTATGCATTTGCTCAATATACTAAATCAACTGGCCATTCTTTTAAATTCAATGATTCACATCAATAAATACAACACATGCAACAAAAAGACAGACACAAATAATTTCAACAAAATGTATGGCAACCTCATTAATAGACAAAACTGTTCCTATTGATCTAATTTTAAATAACTTGTTTAATATTGACATTAATACTACATATTTCATAATATCTCCAGAAGCCAAACTGGAATGAACTAACCATCCTTTGATCATATTACCCTCCTAATTTTCTCAATCAATTTGGACCTCAGACTCTTTACTATTGCCTTGTTGGTATATTCCATTTTACTATAGCTTGTCAAAAGATCTTATAAATTACAATACCAATTGTAAAGAAAGTAAGAAAGGGGGACATAAATTTAAAAAATGGAAACTCATAAATGAGAGATCAATTGTCATGTAAAAAATTGTACTTCATTAAGCAAGGTATATATCATGTTTAATTAATTATAGATGACCAGATGCAAGTTTTACCTCACAATATCATAGTAAATAATTTTCTCCTCACCGATCAACATTCTACCATTAGTAGTCATGGTGGGTGTGGGTGTGGTGAAAGTGTATGTGTGTTCCTCAGATCCTGTGAGGTGCCCTAGAGACAAGAATATATAGCAGTTTATTTATGTGTATTCTGTTGGTGGTTGCAAGGTGTATAACTCATGTATATTTTTTTTTAATGTGTTCAACTGTATCAACATAGTGAAATTGTAACTGACATGTTTTTTGTGGCTTTGTGTAATTGTGCTTGCTTCTTTCTTATTTTTTACATCTCTGAGGATAGAAATACATTTTCTGAAACAATGGCAATGTTTTAAAAATGTTTTTTACTCCTACTGACCAAGCCACATTAACCTGACTTCAGAGTACTATTTATGAACGTTAAAGATTCTCCATTATTTTATGTTTGCATAATTTCAGGAAAACTAATATTGAAAGTCAATATAATTATTGTAATTATTATTATTATTATTATTTGAGGACACTGTTGTATATTATATTTTGTTTTTCCAATTAAGTTTGGGTGTTCACAATTTTGTTTAAGTATTGTTTTAAGTAATAAAATGTTATAGTTAAACATGTTTCATTATGTTTTACTTGGCTAAATAAAATAAGTGAATATTTAATTCTGTGTAATACTGTTGGAATCAACTTCATTCACAGGCATGTGCTGCATTAGTATGATATTAATGCTATTTAAGCAGCATGTAGTGTAATATTTTATTCAATATCAGTGCAGATGTTCTTGATAAATGTACTATTTACCTTAATGTTCAGAAGTTTGCAAAATTTATAAGCTTTGGAGTCTTTTTTATTTACTGTGTAATTGAATAAAAGAGTGCATTACTTTTAAGCAATTACTTCAAAATATAAGAAACCTATGAGTACGGAGTAGATTTCTATGATTTTGCATATTTTTTTCCGTTGCTTCAGGGCATAGCCAAGTGAAATTCCTTGACATTTGGTTGGATGCTAGGTAGATTAATATGTTAGTGCATATTTGGCCAATTTTTCCTGTAGGTGCATATTCCTGTAATTATAGGACCATATTTTGCATATTTCATTAAAATAGACATATCTGTGAAATGTTTCATAGAATGTATTTATTTGTGAGCATTCATTGATTAGAAAGAGCTTGTCACATTTTGAGTTTTTTTTCTAGAGATGAGAAAATACTTGTGCAAATGTAGGATGTTTCTTCATATCATATTTTTTAAACCAGACAGAAAAAATGAAACAAGACCTACACTGAACTTCACCAATGTGGATGGTATTTACTTCAATTATTTCTCCTGTGAAGTAAGCTAACTTATAATGTGTTTGTAGAAAAGTATATCTTCTCATTCGAAGCATGCTTCTCCTGAATTTTATCAAGAAAGATTTATACAGGAAATGATATATTGTTATTGTATATTAAAGTGCATGTTTCTGAAATTTTAGGTAATAAATGAAAATTTTTAAAAGCATATATCAACATTTTTAGAGCATAAAAATCCGCTCCCTACTTATGAGTAATGATCATTTTCATCTATTACTTTTTCCAATTTTATGTAATCTAAAAGACTATAAACTATAAGAATTTGCTTACTTATATTCTTAAATATATGTAGAAATAAAAAACCCTGGAATAAATAATAAGAGAAAAGTAAATGCCAAACATCTAGAGTGTGTAAGCACACACATACTCTCTCATTGGATCAAAAATATAATGATGGGTTAGACTACTGACCGCACATGCTTAGCATAACCAATTCCTATCAATGTTACCTAAATGTCACAACAATTTCTTGTAACACCTTCAAGGACTATAATGATTGATTTCCAAGTGATCCTGTCTTAGGACTATAATGATTGATTTCCAAGCGATCCTGTCTTACATAATTAGGTGAGAAGAATTTCTTGGTGGATTGAGAACAATTTTTTTTAATTTATTAAGAAAACTTATTTAATTGGTTGCCATTTCGGCCAGACATGCTGGACCTCTCCAGAGCTTTATTTAGAAAGAGAACTATTCAAAGTGATTATTAGAACCTCCAACCTCCATAGTGTCTGTATTTATCCCCTTGGTGTTCCTTAGGTCACCATATGATAATTTAAGATACAAGAATCATCGTTCTTATGTTATGTATTGTCAGTTGAAATTCACAATTCTTCCACAAGGTTATAGTTTCTGCTTTTAAATTAATGTATGTTCCCTATAATCAGAAATATCATTTTGACAATTTACATTAGAGGTTGGAAACTATTTCTCTCTAAATGGATCCCGGGAATTCTCAATATTGAGTGCATATCCACTCACTGAGAGTGATCGTCTAAATCACTCGAATCGAGGGAATGGTCCATCTAGCATAAAGTGAATTATTTCACTTTAAAAACCGAGTGGATTCTATTCGGGAGGTTCAATTCCATGGAGGTTCCACTCCATTCCATGGAGGTTCAATTCTGGCTCGAAGGATAAGTGAAAATTCACTGAAATCGAGTTGAATTTCACTCCACCAAGTTAAGAGAGTATAAATAATTGATTATAACGGTACTGTGACGGTCCGATCAGATGCGTCACATTGTTTACAATTTATTAGAAAATAACATGGGATTTTCATAAAAACAGTGAAAATAAACAGATGAAATAAGTTCCACCATAGCGGAAGATCCAAAACAGACTTTGAAATCACGCGAGGAAGTAATTAATAGTAAGTTAGTGGAAATAGAATGTTACGATTTTGTTTAAAAATGAGTATGTCAGAATAAATTTTGTTTATTGAATTTCGTTATCGTTAAGTAAATAATTAATTAAGTTAGGATGAAAATGGAGGTATTGTATGATGCTTTTAAAATTAAAAGCAAAGAATTGGTTCAAAAGCCCAGAATTGGTTAAAGGCTTTAACACAGAGCCCTCAAAATTATGCAGAATGGCGGATAAAATTTTTAGAGCGTTACTGGAACCAATATCATAAGTTTGAACTTAAGTACGATCTAATGTCTGAAAGATATAAGCGGGGCGGATATGAGAGCTTAAGTCATTTCGTAACACGGAAGGTTAGCGCGTTCCAAGTTTGTAGTGAACAGTTTAACGCCATGGAAATTATTCGAATCTTGATCAGACAAATGCCCGGCAATATTTGAAACTTGTTATGGAATAATATGCCAAACACGATAGACGAATTAATCGAACGGGCAAGCAGGTTCGATCAATTCTCTTAAGATTATAATGGGAACGAAAATAAAGATAATAGGAATTCGCACCCCAACAATGTAAATAATGGAACCCAATCCCCAGGGCGGGAGATTTAAAGATGAATTGGGAATTTGGTCGGGGGAAGCGACCAACAAATCAAACAAGACCACGAACGGGAATAATAATCCGAAAGATAGGAAGTATGAGGGGCAGGATGTGAAACAATCTAAACAAGATAGTTTGCCTTAGGCAATCGGAAATAAAAGTAATAAAAAGGAAGATTCATATGAAATACAGTGTCGCGCGAATGTTCATGCGGAAAACTGAATAGGTTTGGAACGGAATGGCGGTTCATTCCAAACAACGAAAGAGAAGAACCAGTAACGATTTTTGCGATGGCAAGCATAGTTGTATCCGGTGATGAATTATTGCGAGAGAAAGATAGCGGCGAGATAAAATCGGCTAGATGTTTAATTATAAGAGGTAAATGTTATGGAATGGAAGTTGATGCGTTGGTTGACACGGGGAGCAGCATTAGAGCGATATCGGATGAATTATATAGCAGGTTGAAGGAAAAGGGAGAGGAGTTAATTGAGTTACCGCCTCGGAAGTTAAAGGTGATAATAGTGAATAGCAAGGTAGCAAATACTATCGACACAGGCAAATCTGGATAGAATTTGATACTGGAGGGGTGACGATCGGAGTGGCAGCAATCATTATCCGCGGACTCATCCGTCAATTGGTCACTGGAATTGACGCATTGAGGGCTTACCAAGCTGTAGTTGACGTAGGCAAAGGGATAATTGCGCTAAGGTCAAGCAGTGTAAATGGGAGTAGCTCAGTGGTCATGGAGGATGACGACGGAATGATGAACGGTGACATAGTCCAAGCAACGATGGAAGAGACTCGAGAGTATTAGGGAAGCCGTGAAGGACGCCATCACCGAAGATAACTGTCCGGAGAGGGTAGAGAAACTCATATTGGAATTCGTGGAGATTTTCGGAGAATCTGAAGAGCCTGTTAAGGGATATCAGTTTGATTTGGAACTAACAGGGGAGAAGACGTTCATCGCAAAACAATATCCGATACCCCAAGTCTACCGAGAGCGTGTGCTCGTTTCAGAAATGGAGGAAAAAGGAGTAATTGAGAAGTCGATAACATCATTCGTCAGTCCACTCGTAATTGTGATCAAGAAGAACGGAAGCATACGGGCTTGTTTAGATGCTCGGAAGATTAATGACATGACAGTTCCTAGGTTCAAGACACCGCTCACGATTAACGAGATGATCACCAGATTAGGCGGAGCTACGTATTTCAGTGCTTTAGATTTTGCGTCAGCGTACTGGCAGATCGAGGTGAAGCCGATGTATCGTAAATACACCAGTTTCAGATTTGAAGGAAATGTATACTCTTTGCCAGGCTTCCATTTGGATTAAAGAATTCGGGAGCAGCATTGATTAGGTACTTAAATGATGTTATTTCGCCCAGGCTAAAGAAGACCATGATGTACGTAGACGACATTGTGCTATTTTCACCCAATCTGGAAACCCACTTGCAAGACTTAGAAGAACTTTTTAGAACTTTTCGGAACAACAAATTGAGATTAAACATAGATAAATGTAAATTTTGTCAGAGTAGAGCTGAGTTAATGGGCCACGAAGTATCAGCGAGTGGTATGAGGATGTTGGAAAGTAAACGCGAGCTGATCCAGAGATTACTTCCACCGAGAAACGTGCGCGAACTTAGACGGTTATTTGGCATTTGTAATTATTATGCACTGTTCGTTAAGAACTATTCGAGCAAAGTAGCGCCATTGTTACATTTGTTAAGAAAGGGTAATTGGTGGATCTGGGATCGACAATGCCAGGAAGCATTTGAAGAACTACGCGCAGCATTTCAAGAAACGTACGTGGTCAGCTATCCGGATTTTCAACGGAGGATGTACTTACAACCAGACAGTAGCGGGTATGCGCTAGGTTCGGTACTATTCCAATTAGAAGAACATGGGCAACAACGAATTATCGACCTAGATAGCCGAATTTTGAAAGGACCGGAGCTGCAATACGGTGCCACGGAACGCGAAGCCCTAGGAGTGGTGTGGACCACGCGCAAGTTCAGAACATTGCTGATGGGACGACCATTCACTGTTATTACGGACCATAAAGCGCTCATATTTTTAATGCGAAGCCACGCTAATAATAAAAGATTGTTGAGGTGGACGCTGTGGCTACAACAATTTGACCTGAAAATAGAATATTGTGAAGGGCGAAAAAAAATACTACCGGATTACTTGTCACGAATAAAGGTAAAGGAGAAGAAGTTGCTAGAAGATTCTATAGGGGCGATAAGAGTGTGTGACATCGACCCGAAATGGACGAGAGATGCAATCGTCGAGATTCAACAAGACAGGTATGCCCGCGAAATAATCAAGATAATGAAAGATGAAGAATACGACGCCACCATCGTGACGAAGGTACGGGAGCGCAACAAAGATCAATGGAAACTGTATGACGGTATATTGTTACGGAAGGTCGGCAAAATAAAGAACCAGTTTCGAATTTACATTCCGGAAAAGGATCGGAAAAGATTAATTACGTCCACTCACAAACATTACGGTCATTTTGGTGCAGTCAAAATTACAAGGATTTTAATAGAGGAATGTTATTGGCCGAACATGAGAAGGGATATACGGCGCATTGTATGTGCATGCAACGTTTGTCAGAAAACGAAGTAACTTTTGACGCAACGCGTCTCCAAGCCCCTTGGGGGGCGTTGAGCGCTTTGCGCTTCTCGGAGTAATCCTCCATTACTAACAGCGCTATTGGAGTAATCCTCCGTTAATATTATGTCTGTCACGTCTCGTCGCAGTCGGTTGTCAAGAGGACCGCCAGGTAGCATCTCCGCGTACGCGCCTCCTACTGCGCACTCCTGCGTCACTACCCAGCGGCCAGAATTAGGAAGGAATAAGGATAGGTGTAGGGTTTAGGACACTTCACATGGGTTGGACTAGCCCTTATGAAGCAGCCGAACTCGTTTTGTTGGAACAAATTTCACATGAGATTCGACGGGAATCGAACCCGGATCTCAGTGGTGAAAGGCTTGCGACTTTGCAATGCGCCAATGAATTTAAAAAAAAGGAAGTAACTAAACCGTCATTATGAGGGAGAATGGCGTGCTATTGTGCCAACGGGCCCAAGAGAACTTTACGCCGTAGATTTATATGGTCCCTTGCCCAAAACAAAATTTGGAAACCAACATGTTTTTGTCATTTTGGACGGATTTTCAAAATTAGTACAGGTATACCCAATTAGAAAGCCAAATTCCGCGAGCTGCATTCGACAAGTGCGTAAGTTTATTGAATTGGGCGGAAGACCGACCAGAATTCTGAGTGATAGGTGGTCGCAATTCACAAGTGACTGATGGAAACAAGAAATGGAAGCACTGGGAATTGCTGTCCATTATACAGCCATCAGGCACTCGCAGAGTAACCCGAGCGAACGCGTAATGAAGGAGTTGTCGCGTCTATTCAGAGTATGTCTCGGATAATCACAGGGCCTGGTATGGAGTGATTCTGATTTTAAATGTTTTAAATGCAACTAGTGAGAACCCGTCAAAGTTTGACGGTGAGATCTGAGATAAATGTAAAATACTGTGCCCAGACTAATATTCACAATATGTTGCGTTGCATTGTTTGGATTTTCAGGGTACAGCGAAGATATTCTGTGATGTGGAGTTCTCAAAATTTAGAACACTTATGGCCCATGACCAGGTGACAATGCAATATGACTCACATATTGCAATAATACACCAAATGACACAAAAGAAAGAGTACTATTATACTGACGGATTTTATTTCTAAAGTTTTTTGATGTGTCATCTCCTACAAACAAATGCTCGTAACTTATTTTCCCTTTTAAGCAACACAGAGTAAACTCGTTTGCCGAATTTCTCTCGTATAAAGCAGAATGAAACTGACTTTTAATAGACAACGACCCCACAGAAAACGAAATGACCTCACTATCACACCTACGCTGACTTTCTCTTTCCATATAAGTTTGCGTCTTTTGGGGCGCATGGGCAACGATTCGGAATTCGACATAACCTGTGAACAACTTCACTACTTCAGTACAACCGAGCAAAACCAACTGTCAGAATGTTCTCTAACAAAATGAACCACAAAAGCAAATACATGAAAACTGTCAAAGCCACAATGCAATTATTTCACTGAAACAAAACCTTGACGAATTGTAAACAAATCTCAACAATCAAAACAAAACATCAAGCAGCGCCACCATGAAGTGGCGTGGACTCGAATCTATCGTTTCATCCTTTGGAAGAAAACAATTGACTATTGATAAGCGTACTATTAAAGAATGATTTAATTAATTAATTTGCACCGTAAATGTTGGTGAATCAACACAAATAATATCTTATAACACGTCTACGGATCACATTCTTTAATTTAAAGGAAAAAATACTACAATCGGTTCAGTAGAAGCTCTAAACGAAGTCATGGCAGAATACCTTATTTTTTTAAATATATAGACTAGTGAGAACCCGTCAAAATTTGACGGTGAGATCCGAGATAATTGTAAAATACTGTACCCAGACTAATGTTCACAATATATTGCATTGTTTGGATCTTGAGGGTATAACGAAGATATTCGGTGATGAGTTCCAAAAATTTTGAACACGTATGGCCCATGACCAGGTGGCAATGCAATATCGGCACAAAAGATATAGCACTATTATACTGAAGGATATTATTTCTAAAATTTTTGTTGTATCATCATCTCCTATTACCAACTGTTTGATTTCTTCTGGCATATTACTCGAAGGTAAACTTATTTTCCCATTTAAGCAACACAGAGTAAATCGTTTGCAGAATTTCTCTCACATGGAAAGTACAAAGCAGAACAAAACTGACATTTCATAGACAATGACCCAATAGAAAACCAAATGATCTCACTATCACGACACCTACGTTGACTTTCTCTTTCCCTGCGTCCAGTTAATGTACGTTGGCGTCTTTTGGGGCGGGTGGACAACGATTCCGAATTTGACATAACCTGAAAACAATTTCACTAAAGTACAACCGAGCAAAACCCACTGTGTTCTCTGCAAATTTCACCACAGAAGCAAATACATGCAAACTGTCAATACCACAATGCAATTATTACACTGAAACAAAACCTTGATGAATTGTAAACAAATCTCAACAATCAAAACAAAACATCAAGCATCGTGAACTCATGTATATCGATTTTGAAACTGCCACCCTTTGAAATAAAACAATTGACTATTGATAAGCGTACTATTAAAGAATGATTTAATTAATTAATTTACACCGTAAATGTTGGTGAATCAACACCAACAATATCTGATAACACATCTAGGAATCACATTCTTTCGTTTAAAGGAAAAAACACTACAATCGGTTCAGTAGAAGCTCTAAACGAAGCCATGGCAGAATACCTTATTTTTTTAAATATATAGATTCCGCACGCCAGTACCAACAGAACACCATGGGAAACCCATTTTAAGGAAAGAAAGAGGAAGGCGTTTGAAAAAATTAGAATACCACCAGAAGTTACCGGATTGAGAGAAGTCACCCGAGAAGATAAAATTATATATGAAGAATTAAGAAATGCGGCTCAACGGAGAAGAAAACAAAAAACAAGTGTTCCGGAAAAATTACACGGCAGGCGATCAAGTTCTGGTTAGATCGGTACATTCGTCATCACAGGAGCAGAAATTGTTTTCGAAATTCTTTCCGTTATACTCAGGGCCTTCTAGAATATTGAAAGTATGGGATCAGGGAACATTTTTATTAGGAGATCAAGATCGGGAAATCGGTATTTATAATGGCTACAATATAAAACCGTATGTGGAATTAACAGGTGAAAGAATTGCTTGAGGAAATATCGAGGAAGGACCAGTTTTTATTTGTTTGTAAATATTAGTTTGGTTAGGTAAATAGTTGTAAGTTAAGAATGTAGCAAGAAGGAAGAATGTTAGTTTTAAGGGTTTTTTTGTGGATGTGTCGTAACAAGACTGTAAGTGTGACAAGTTAAGTGTAGTGGGCTGTTGATCACAACAGTGCGAGGTATGCACGAGTAGAATTGTAGCAAGAAAGCAACGACAAGTGCGATTGTTGTAGCAAGTGTTTAGAGTCAAGTAAATCGCGAACAATGTCGACGAGTTTATTGACATCTTTGGTCGGGAGAAGCTGTGACGGTTCAATCAGACGCGTCACATTGTTTGTAATTTATTAGAAAATAACATAGGATTTTCATAAAAACAGTGAAAATAAACAGATGAATTAAGTTCCACCATAGCATATTTCGGCAAATTTTTAATACTATTCCGAAGCGGAAGATCCAAAACGGACTTTTAAATGTTTGTGGACAATTTAAGGCGTATTGTCGTGACGGCTGGCGTGTCACAAAATAGAAATTCGAAATCTTAATAAACTTAAAAACTTGTACAAATATTGACGAAGAAGGACAGACGGTCATCTGTTTAAAATGGCGTGAAAGTGTATCAGTGAAAAACGTGTTGAATTAAAAAAAAAAAGTTGAAGGGACAAAGTAAGAACAGTGAAATTAATTGTGAAACGGGTATATGACAACAAAAACCACTATGCATTGTAATTTTGTATTCATTTTATCTGTATATACCAATGGATAATTAACAGCTTCTTTTGTAACAAATATGAAAAGAAATAATTCTATAAAAAACATTCAAAAGTTCGCCTTATGAAATTTTACATCCACCGAAATTCGCCCGCCCCAAAAAATTGCGCGCCCCAGGCTGCAGCTTATTGGGTAATCTGGCACTGCAACCTATTAATTGTTTATTTATTTCCAGATTGTGTATAATTGTGTATAATAGTAATTTGTGTATTGTGTATAGATTGTGTATTGTGTATAATAGTAAATACCACAACCATGGAGACT
Organism: Teleogryllus occipitalis; assembly: GCA_011170035.1. Taxonomy (NCBI): domain Eukaryota; kingdom Metazoa; phylum Arthropoda; class Insecta; order Orthoptera; family Gryllidae; genus Teleogryllus; species Teleogryllus occipitalis. The sequence continues at coordinate 109,193 of BLKR01001120.1, read as the reverse complement.
GATGAGTGATCCCATTGCATATCAGACAGGTTATTGGTATCATAATATAATTGAATTGTTTTGTTTTTAGGCAGGATTTTAATTATATTCATTTTCCAATAATACTGAAATGTTATGTAAGGTATTTTCTTTTGGAATTGTAATAATAAAAAAATACTTTGTAATTAAAATAAATAATAGTGATATTAAAATATGTGTATTTTTGTTAATTTGTTCAGTCATTCAATAGTACACACTTCCTAAAGTACATGAAACTCCTATTATTTTTTAAAATTGATTTTCTATAGGTTTCCTAGTTTCAGCGAGTCCAATTAGAATAATTATTACACTTCACTGCCCTGTGAACCATATGTGGTTCACGAGATTCTCGATGGTTTTACGGCGTCCGTGAACTACATGTGGGTCACAGATGTTTACAATTTCTACGGCAAACATTTCCATCGAACTCGCCATGACTGTACAAATTTTGGCGTGGACTTGCTGGAATGGTCATCGAATTTAGAAATGCACCGAGACGTGCGGAAAAATAGTTTTATTTTGGAGAATATTACAATAAAATTTTCTTACAGGCAGGAAGGTTTGGACGTGGGGAGATATTTTAATGTTCTCATAGGGACAGGGAACATGTTAATAAATGAAGGTTGCTAAGAGCAATTTTGAACATTGCGGGTGTTAGTGATTGTGACGCTGCGCCAGGGGGTTATGTGAACTTCTGGTTTATGACGTCACGAATTATATTCTCGACGCCCGGCTATGGAATGAGGCCTTGGTTTTAATCCTCTTGCCTTAGAAGATCTAAAAAGTCACGTGTTCTTTACATCTCTATGAACTATTCCATTCCTACGAAGTGTTCGTTTTGGCTTGTCGAAGTGCCGGTCATAAGTCTCTCTCTATACAGGGGGACCACAGAGTGTAAGTGCTCTCTGTAAGAGGGACTTCTATGGCTACAGAGATGGCGAGAGAACGAACAAATACGGATATAGCGTCTGCCATTCCTTACCGTAAATATTGCGGACTGATACTCTAGTTTTGATAGCGCATGCGCTCACAAAGACAGGGAACCCAGTATGGTCTGGTACTACAACAGAGCTAATAAATATTATGCGTAATTGTGCGTGTGATTCCATTTCCTGACTATGGGCCGCCATTTGTAATATTTTGCAACTTCTTTGTGCCACGAAATTCATTTCAAGACGCAAAGGATTGAATGAATACTGTCAAGTGAAAAAAAAAAGTATTATTCAATTATTCCATGAAATTTTATTGTTATTTATTCTGTGGTGCATACTTCACTATTTCCCGCCATTGACTGCTGATTGGTCGGAAAGTTGGAAAGACTGTTCTGTGCAGCGAAATACTAGAGTGAAGTAAGGATCGAGAACCACGTTAACAGTGTTCATTGAAATTATTTAGTCGGCCAATTACTCCGAATATGTTTATTGGAGAATAAAGTAAATTGCAATTATTGGTTAAGGAGAATTACGTTTTATTTTCAAAGTGTTAAAGTAGGTTTGAACCCTGTTGGAGGCTAGTAGATTTACCTTGGTTTCGGGGTTGACAAGAGATTGGTAAAGAAAAACAATTAAGTTCAGTTAAGAATTTGCGTAAGATTTTGTTTATAGTTAACACAATTAATAATTGACGGTAATGCATAAGATATGTTGGATTTTGAATAAGGTCAATTTTTAACATGCTAATTTTGTGAATAGTCATACATAATTTTTCAGTAATATTTTTTCCTTAGTGTCATGTTTAAATTTGGATGTAATATCGTGTAATGAATACGTTTCTCTATTTTCTGTTGAATGTAAGATAATTGAAGTGTATTTTGCATTATTAGATTACCAGAGTAGTTATTACTTTTCTGTTTATTCACAGGCATTGGTGTAGACTAGTGGAAAGGTGACAGAACTGATGGAAGTCAATATTACTAGATATTGACTCACTTGTATTATTCTATGCTACTATATAATCAACATGTGAATGAAGTGATGACAGTTGTGGGTAGTGTTCCAAACTAGAAGAAATCTACTTAATTCTTAGGTAGGTACATTCTGATCATTTCTAATCTAATTTGTTACTTTTTACTCAGAATAGTGAATACAAAACTAAAGTTGAACTTTCAGCCCCTAGAATTGACAATTCTTCTGATAACTTTATGAACTTCTACAGATGGTCGTATTTGTCTTCTGGCAATTGTTGCAAGTATGTTTGAACTTTATTTTCTTGGACTCTGATATTTTTGACATTTTCTTTACCAGTAGCAGGATAGGTTGTGGTCACTTTTACCTTTGTTCCTTTTGTAAATAAACATAACCAGATAATTTTTAACTCTTATGAAATGTAGGGAAGTTATAAAAATGTTCTTTTGTTGATTTAATATCTGCATTCAGAACATCATAAACAGTTAGAGGAAGTTAAGGATAGATGATTTCTTGGGTTTAAAGAGCCATATTGTAAAGATTATGTAAATTAAATTGGTAAAAATTATTCAAGAAAGCATCTTGATGAGTGTAGAGATATGGCTTCCCCATGTTTTGCCTTTTGCATTTGATGATTGTTGTTAACCCCTAATTATCTAAACCCTGAGAACATTCATATGCTCATTCAATAAATGTTTGTTTTGACGAATTTTCATGCGTTATGGAAGAACCTTACCTCTGACACAAATTACTATGAAATAGTGAACTTCAAGGATGAGTGGTCATTTAGGAATAGCCCTAAGGTCAATATGCCTGAAGAATGCCAAGTATCCAAGATACAAAGACCAAAAATAGACATTTCATCATTTCACACGATTAATGTGTTAGATACTGATGTCCACCCTTTGTTCTATCAATGTCCTTTGGCAACCTGAGGCACATGCATCAGCCTCCCACTCTTGAACTCTGTCCATGCATCTTGAGTGGCACTGTACAATCACAGGCTCCTGTGACCAGTGAGCCGTTAGTGATATTTGGAACTGATTAAGAGTTTCAGAGGAGAGGTGATGGATAGGTGGTGTGAACACTGGGATCCATAGACCTATTGACAACACATTACTACTCCCCCTGCCCACAGGCAGACCAAATTACCCTACCACAACTAACCAGAATGGGGGAAGAACAGGAAGGAAAGGTTTCTTATTAGGTGATGTGGTGGTTCGGAAAAGCGCTGATCATACCACCTCACAGGAAGCTTCAGCCTATGCATGACTTAATACCACAACCAGCTGCGTGAGTTTGCCACTGCACTCGTTCTTAGTGATCTCAGCTACTGGGCTGGCAAAACCACAAATAGGTTTCTCAGTGAAGAAGAAAAGTCAAATAAATACACAAGGGAGAAAAGATAAAGATAAATTTATACTGCAATTGTGTGTGACTCGGTGGCAGTTGATTACATAAATAAGGTAATAAATGTCATGCAAATAATATAATAATGGTAATAACTAGACATTGGATGTTTAGGAAATGCCTATTTTATTCTAGCGAACATATTTAAAGGCCAATTCTATAAGTGCATGAATCATGACAAATGATGACATATGACGAAGTTTTATTATGCTTATTTTTGTTCTTTTTGACATAAATGCCTTTTTTTTTGCATAAATGACTATTGTGCATTGTTTTTATATACAACGCAAAGATATTGGAAAATTGGCCATGGTTCAACGTGACCATTGATTACGAAATCTTCAATTCACATCTTGGTATTTTAAAATATAAGAGAATTCCTTAAAGTATACCAACTGATTTTTCTCCATTTCCCGATTTCATAAATACCAGACATGTCCAGAGAACATGGTCAATACATCAAGGGCACCGGAATTTTAAGTGGAAATAAATGTAAATTCCCAGAAGGTCTCAGTGTTGCTATTGGACTTGGAATAAAATATATGCCAGTCACATCATTAGATGTTGAGAGATCAACAGCCTCAAACTCCAGCCAAGGCAGCAATGTCTCGCATGCCTTCACTAGAAATGTGGTAGAAAGGTCATAAGGAAGCTACAAGAAAAAAATTTCAATGTTTGGCTAGGAAATTTACTATGAAAGTAAATATTACTGCAGTTGTTATTGTGGCAACAGATGTGCACTATAACAGTACAGCAGGTAGGTCTCTTAGAAGATCCTAATACAATAAATGACTATGATAATCGACCTGCACCACAAATATTCGAGCTATAGCCAGATGCCAGCTCATTGAAACACATTTTAGTTAAAAGAATTGATTTCATATTAATCCTTTTGTACTGTATTAGCAAAGCAAATATTTATGTACTGTCACCTGGGGTGAAATCGGATGATTTTCAGATATTTTTTCATATATTTCTTCTGTTAGTGGTGGTTTTGGTTTTTGAATGTGACATCGTGGGGGAAATGTGTTAGGATTGAAATTCAGATGAAGAATGAACAGTTTCTAAGCATCTCTATCTAATTTTTTAAATTTATGTGTTTGATGTCACCCCATGTGATGGGGTGATTTCAGAAGCTCGTTATATTTTAATGTGTGTCCGAAATTTTTTATCATGGGGTGAAATCAGACGGTAAATTACATTTTTTAAAAAGACCTCAATTATTTGTCAATAAAATATAATATTTTATCTGAACTTTATTTACTGAATATCTCCTGAAAATATAAACTTTCCCTTTTCCTCTTGTGGATTTTTAAGAATTTTGACAATGTGATCTTTAGGAACTCTGTCTTCGTCATCAACATTAGGAAACAAACATAGAATGATGTTGCTGTATGGGTGAAGAAACTTTACTTCTATATCCTTAGCACCTATATCTGTCACAACACCAACAAATTGCCTGTTTAAAAGGAGTACAAATGACTCTTCCATCAATACATGTTCTGACTGTTCTTCTGAAATGAAGCCTTGTTTTTCTTTTCTTTTGAAGCAGTTATTTCATTTTCTTCACAAGCTTCACTTTTCTTCATGTTTTGTCCTAATACAGATCTTCCTGGGGGAACATTTATTTTCTTTCGTCGACCTCTGAGACTACTAGATATTGGATGTCTAGCATGTTTTAGAATTGCTTCAAAACTGCTAATCCATGATGTGTAACTTTCTTCCTTATCATTCTCACAATCTGGTAATTTACTTAAAACATGTTTTGGGTCAAATGGAAATAACCCAGTCACTTCATAGACCTTTAAAATGTTTTGATGCTAACGAGTCAATATTTTATTTAATGTTTAAGTAGTGCAGGAAATGCATCTTTTGAAAGTATGCCTTGTGTGTACTTTTTCCATTCGCTTAACACAGTGACCTGAAAAAGCAAACATCTAGAGGTTGAAGTAAGTGCGTGGTGTTTGGACGTAATCAAACAAAATTTATATTCTAGCACTCTCACTATTACAGTTCAAACAGTGACTAATGACTTGACCTATTGTCCCCAAACATTATTTTTTAACCTTCTTTATTCTTCAGATAGGGTAATGCAATTGTCAGAAGCCAATATTCAAAGATTGATAGGTCAAACCATTCACTACTATTCCGATTGTAGTGTTCCTGTAGGGCCCCCTTCCTGCCAAGTATCCCAGACACATTCTGTTTTGTATAAAACATAAGGGGGTAAAAGAGTTCCGTCACATGCTGCAGCCATCATTATTGATACACTAGTCTTCAAAGTATGTATTATTCTTTCTGGATGCTTTGCACTTTTTTTCACAATAACTCGAGTTTTCCTTGGATCAACACAGAAGTTAGTTTCATCGTAATTAATAATGTTAGTACAAGGAATGTTTGAAGAAGAGGGTGGATTTTATCGAAGTAACTCTTAATTGTTTCATAATTCATTTTGCCACTTGCTCTTTATATTTCTGCTAAGTCTAATAGAAATACTGCTAGTGTCTTTTCAGAAAAGATCTTACCCAATCCACACTTGGCAAATTGTTTGAAAATCGTCTCTGCACCCTTTTCTATCAAGATATTCTTTGACAATGTACCTAATATCATCAAAAGTAAACTGGGAAACCTCAGTGAGCAGCTCTGGAAATGCCATGCAACAGTGGTCCTTCTTCTTCGGGTGTTAGAACATGTTGACCACCCATTGATCCCATATGTTTCTTGTTTTCTATAGTTGACCTTGGTACATTGATAAAATTCGGCAGCCTTACAATACAAAAATTTTCCTACAATTGACTGGGTAGTCAGCAGCTTCCAGATTCATAGGACTATAGTTCCTCTTCATTAGGAAGATAATACAAGTGGAGATTTCTGTAATTTTTTGTCAATTCTAACAGATTTGTTTGCTCACTAGGAACTCGTCCTATAATTGAGTATGGCTTTGGATCTCTTTTGAGGAAAGAGCTCTATTCATGATGTACCTTTCTCAGTTTCTTGTTTGCTCTTCTTTTCCGGTGAGTTCGTAAGGGCGAAGAACGAAATCTATAATTTCATTTTCAATGATGGCATGTCAAGATTCAAAAGGGAGTCCACAATAGCATTTCGTAGAGACAGTGTCAGTTTTAAAAAATTATTAGTTGTCGCACTGGGTGGTCACATGCAATCAAGATTGCCAAGAAAAGGTAGTTTCTTTTCATGTGGTAATGTAAATTTTAGTTAGAATAAAAATGTGAAACATTTTAACTATTAATTTTTTTAGAATAATTACTTTTAAATAATGATTTTTCAATGTTTTCTATATTTTACATCCCATATTTTAGCCAGAATAAATGCCTTTTTTGAGAGCCTATTTTAGTAAAAATAAATTCCTTTTGCCTGTCTATTTTAGGTAAAATAAATGCCTTTTGCCTGCATATTTTAGGTAAAATAAATGCCTGAACTTCCGGGCTCTACTCATCACTGTCAAACTCGCTTCTGAGCCATGATTTAGATGAGCCACAAAGCACCACCAACTTTAGAAAATTATCTTCTCTATCTTTTTTGGAAGATAAACCATTTCCAATGGACATCCTTTCCTTTCCTTAAATTTTTCTTTGTTTCAACTTAAATTTAATAGTATTCCAGCATTTTTTCAATTCTTCTCCCCTGTTTGCTTGTATTTCGTACACAATAAAATTGTTTGCTAATTTCTTCCACTCTGAATTTTTGTTTTATTGAAACACTGACTGTCTTTTTGTTTTCCACAATGTTTCTGGTCTTTCATTAATTCTTGTAATATTTCTTTTTCTATATTATTTAAAAATGGCATTTTTCGTTTCATGTGTGATCCTCATTCATAAAAATTAATGCATTATTAATAATTACACTGCAGTAAATAGGATAACTCGGCTGTTGCACTGACAAAATCGTATGAACTTCTGCCTGCTCTCTGCTCATGAAACAGCTGAGAATATAAAGAAAACATGAGACACACGTCTGCCAATTGTGAAATATAGTTTCATTTGCAACTTTTCAATGTCTACTTCCGACAGCATCTACTTCGTGGAAGTTTTGTGTACGAAACCAATTTGTCTGAAATCGTGCTTTTCAGCACGTAAAGTAACATTATGCAAGTTTCAATTTTAGGTGTATACATGAACATGACACAAAGACAACTTGAAATTTTTATTTATTTATTTATTTATTTAATTTACAGGCATCAGTACATTGATAATGCCTAAATCAGTGTAAATAATACATAAAATATAAGTATAACTGTTAATATTAGTAGTATAAAATAGTATTATCAGTAATATAATGGTGAAAATTAGTGGTATAATATAAATACCAGTAGCCAAACACACTGCATCCATCATCATCATCATTGTTCTCTGTTCGAGTTATCAAAGCAAAGGTGATCAGGGTTCTCTTGAACTATCCTGAGCTACTCAGTCCACCCAGACTAGGCCCAGCCCATTTTCGCTATCACAGTCTGCATTCTTCACTGCTCACCATGTTCACAGAGTGTGTTTATAAAGGCATTGTATTTTTGGGGATTATTCCTCCCAATGTGCATTACATTGCATCGTTTCTTATTTAGCAGTCATTCACAGTTTGCTCTATTCATATATCTTAACGAGATCTTCCTGCAGCTCCTCAGGGTTAACACGGGTTGTTAAATATATTTGTGTCATCTGTGGATATCAGGGATTTCACTACTGTGAGGAGTGGGCAATGATGGACAAGGGCCTGCTGGTTCAAAGGAGTAAGTTTCTTGCAATTTGTCTGCAAAACTTTCTGCTATGTCCTGTCAAGGTGGGTTGGTCCACGTCCTGACAGGGGGATGCAGAGAGGGCTCTCAAGTATTCCTTTCTTTTACAAGTCAGTTTTTCTTCTCCCCATTGTTCATTCTCATTCTTTTATAACATCCTATTTCATTTCTTCTCCCTCTTCTATTTCACTGGCCCCCTCTGTATGCTGTATGCCCACCCATGTGTTTGCCGTGCATGGCGACCCGTGTCGAAGGGAATGTGTGTCCTGGTGGTTTGGGGTCTGGGGGGGTCTGTTTGTTTCCCCAATACTCACCTTGTGCTACGTTCTGCTTTGCACTTAGGGATACGTTGTTTACGTATTTTGGGGAACATTCCTTGTAGGCTTCAATACACTTGCTTTGGCCTCGGACTCTTCTAGACGGGCGGTCGGGAGTTAACCCACTCCTGATCAATTGGTTTAGACTAGGTCTTGTACTGAACTCCAGGGTGAGCGGGGGGGATCCACGGTGGTGCAGTGCTGTGTTATTCTCCCACTATATCCCTGTGGCAACCCTGGCACTCTGATGGAGTGTCCCCTTGTTGGGCTCGTGGTGGGTGGGGACCATGGGGATGAATTTGATATCCATCTCAGGGATACTAAAACTTCTCCCCCACCCTCTTCCGCAAGGCAGAGATGTCCGGAACAAACTATTGATTTGAATAGTTTCTTTTCGAAAGAAGAAGATAGGCCAAAGAATCCTAGATTCCTCCTCATGGTATGCGCTGAGGAAGGAAAATCTTTTAAAATGGTAAGTGCTGTCCGTTTAGCATGCGCAATTGAGGAAACTTATGGAAAGCTACAAGCCATGGTGCGACAAAGGAATGGTACCATTCTCTTTGAAGGATGTTCGGATGACCAAATAGACAAGAACATGAAAACCCAGCAGATTGAAGGCCTCCAAGTGAAAGTGATCACTCACCCAACACTTAACCTTTGTAAGGGAGTGGCTAACCATGCGAGGATTGTGAGAGCCACAGGAAGATTTAATAGCCTTTTTTAAGAGCCAGGGAGTGACGGAAGTATATAGGATCAAGAGGAGGGAGCATGGGCGAGAAATCCCCACTTCCACCCTTATTCTCACGTTTAATCTTCCAACTCTCCCTCAAAACATCTCGTGTGGTTTCTATAATCCTCACGTACGGCAATATGTCCCAAACCCTTTGCGGTGTTTTAAGTGCCAGAGGTTCGGCCATACACAGCAGCGGTGCATGGCAGATAACCCAGTGTGCGGTAAGTGCGGGAAAACTATGCACGAACCTGAACCCTGTGCAACTACACCGCATTGTGTAAACTGCGGAGGTGACCACCCGGCCAATTACAAGCAATGTCCTACTTTCTCGAGGGAACGTGCCAAAGAAGATTCGAGCAGTTGAAAAAGTGTCCTTTCCTGAGGCCAAACGTCGGTACCAGGCGAGGAACCCTGTTCTCTCTCGTTCCTTCTCCGATGCCGTGAAAGTAAAGACACCGAGGGTAGCAATGGGCTGCCAAACGGAACGAGCTACTCCCCAAGTAGTGAGTTTCGCATGTCAGGTGTCTCCAGTGGACCTCCCAGTGGATGCCTCTCCCCTCCAAGGTGGGAGAGTGATCATCCCGACAAAATATAAGATGGGCAAAAAAACTCAGCCGTTGCAGTCGACAAAACATATATCCAACCCCCCTTCCACAGAAAATGTTAAACGCAAATCTGCCTCAGACACGACCACGAAAGGCTCATCAAAGCCACGTGTTACTCCTTCCGAAACCCACACTGAGCGAGCATCCAGCCCCCCTGGCAGTGCCCGGGAGGTCTCGGCTTCGGAGGAGGCTCCCGTTGGGGAGGAGTCTCGCGCATCCGGATCCCAACGTCGGAGGAAAAAAGAAAGTTGAATTCACCATGGCTCTCATATGAAACATGTATAGTTTCTCCTCGAGACTGGACAATCTTAAACTTCTGTTATCCCGTCACAAACCTTTAATAATCTGCCTCCAAGAGACTCACCTCATCCCACCTCGTCTCTTCGTTATTTCTCCCCTTACAGGTTTGATGTGGATGATGGTCTCCGTGCTCATGGCGGAGTTGTTTCACTGGTACATGATTCGCTGCTGTCTACAGAGGTGCCTTTTCAGACTGACCTTCAAGCAGTGTTTGTGCAGGTGCACCTCCCATCCCTCACACTCACTGTGTGCAATATTTGCATCCCTCCAGGACTGACTGTATCTGCTCATGAACTTCTGGACTTGATGAACCAACTGCCCTCTCCGTTCGTGGTTATCGGGGATGTAAATGCCCATAAACCTCTCTGGGGCTCTTCCCGCACCTGTCCGAGAGGCAGTGTATTATAATCAGTAATAGACACGGCGAACTTGGTTATTCTGAATTCCGGTGAGCCAACTCATTTTGCCGTCGCCACAAATTCGAGCACGTGTATCGATCTAGTACTCTGCAGCCCTTCTCTTGCAACTGTCCTGCAATGGTCCATCCTAGACGACCTGTGCGGAAGCGACCATTACCCCGTTATCGTCCACATTGATGGACTTGCTCGTGGGTTGGCGCGCCCCCCTCAGTGGTGTGTTCGACGTGCTGACTGGCTGACATTCCAAGCGAACGTTAGTCTATCGGAGGGCGAGTTTGTCAGTGTGGAAGATGTGGCAGCACATTTTAACAGTGCTGTACTACAAACTGCGGACATTGCAATTCCCAAGCCGACCGGCAAATCGCGACACCCTTTCGTCCTGTGGTGGAACTTGTATTGCTCAAGGGCTGTTGGTGCTCGCAAGAAAGCGTTGGCGCGTCTAAAACATCCAACTGCGGATAACCTCATTGACTATAAGAGGTGCAGAGCGAAGGCGAGAAGAACCATTCTAGAAAGTAAAAATGCATCATGGAGAGCATACGTCTCCTCTCTGAATTGCCAAGTGCCACCACGTCTGGTGTGGAGGAAGGTGCGTCAAATTAAAGGATACCCTTCCCCAAAGTTAGTGGCAGGTCTTCTCAAAAACGGTCAAATGATCACAGCTCGAGACGCAATTGTAGAGGAACTTGCCTCTCACTATGAAAGTATGTCGAGTTCGGCAAACTATGTTCCCAACTTCCTCTTGCTTAAAGAAAGAATGGAAAACCGCACTTTAGATTTTTCGACCCGAGCAAATGAGGATTACAATACTCCTTTCTCCATGTATGAAATGCGCTCTGCTCTGATGCTTGCGAAAAGTACCACACCAGGTCCTGATCAGGGTTGGCTCAATTTTCCCCAACCCAAAAAAACCCACCTGGGGTTTAAAAAAATAAAAAAAACAATAAAACCCAAAAAACCCACTGTAAAAATATAACAAATTTTCGTTGAAATATATCAATATTAGAATATTTATTTATAAAATAATGTAATACATGTTTAACATCGCATATATTATTTTAACATATTTTGAACACAAATTATAAACTTTTTCATTTAAAATATGATCTATAAATCTAATATTTATAATTAAGATAAAAACTGAATTAAACTGCTGTGGGCGTTCTCAGGTTCTTGTAAACTTTGACCAATTTCTCCGCTTTTTCTTTTCCCAAATTATTCCGTAATTTTGACCAAACAAGACTGTAAGTTAAAAAAATACGTTCGATCGCTGCAGAACTTGCTGGACAATTTGAAATGCTAATCATGAAGGAAAAGAACTCAGCAGGAATTTTGTCAGATTTCGAGCATTTCGATTGCATCAGTAACCAGTATTTTGCTGGCGTAAACTGTTTTCTGACAGAATCAGAAAACATTGATGATGGGTAATAGTCGTTGTCTTCGATTCTGAACGCCATAACAAAGGGCAGCCAATCAGCATTTATCTCAAGAATCCAATTTTCAGCTAAGTCTTCCTGTTCTTGAGTCAGACGCTTCCCCTGGAATCGTGGATCCATTAAATTCGCAAAGAAATGACAAGGTTGTAATGCATTAGTCATACGTTTTTGTATTATATTTTCATGACATATTAAATCGGCATTCCCAAGCATGTCCAACCACAGTTCTACAGATTCTGCTAAATTGGTTGAGTCCGCTTGCATCTTATCGAGTACGCGTCCAATTTCAGATAACTGTCTATACAGGTTTGTAGCTTCCCTGAGAATGGATACATTTTGCAAAATTATTGAAATATTGACAGGTACTTCATCTCCATTTTCAATGAGAATTTCAACATATTTACTGTAATTCTCAGTAAATGTTCGTAAACATTCGTTGTATGAATTCCATCGGGTAGCATTGGAATTTGGGGCATACAACCTTCCTTTTCGTTCAACCACCCATGTGGTTGATGATGATTTCGAAAGTACTTCTGAACTTCCACAATGTGTTTTGTTAATGAGGTTGGTATGATTTCCTCCTGCAGCAAATTGATATAATGAGCTGAGCATCCATATGTGACAAGACGAGGATTATCTTTGGTCAACAATTTGTGCATTTTGACCATTTTTGGCTCGTTATCTGTACACACGGCAAATACTTCTTTTCCATAACACTCCGAACACTTAATTATTGACTTTTGCATTATATCACAGCAATAATCGGCTGTCTTCTTGTGTGCCTCACAATCTTCAGCATTCAATAAAAATGTTTGTCCTGTGTGAATGCAAGTTGCCAAAATGGGGTCGTTTTTGATGCTGGACCAACCATCTTGAAGTAAAGTAATGCTGGACGATTTATTTGCAACAGCAATTTTTATTTCCTCTTTGACAGCATTTGCAGCTTTATCCAATAATGGGCCACCAATTTTTTTTTGATCCGGACCCGTGTAACCTGGTCGTAACGCGTTCAGCATTTCAGCGTATTCTGGACTTGACGCAGCATTGAAAGAAATATTGTTGCTAAAAAAGAATTTCGCAATGAAATAGTCCAGTTTTTCTTTTTGCACATTCGTTGTTTTCACGACAAATTCACCAAGTGAAGACTGTCTCCTTTTGACCCCTTGATCTCCATCGACTGAAGACTCCGCTGCAGATGATGCTTGCACAGCTACTGAAGAATCAACTTGTGGATTATTTTTGCTGCACTTTTCGAGATGACCTCTAATTCTTTCAATTTTAGCACTAATTTCAGTGTCTCAATATTTGCAAGTAACCCTAGTCGAATTGTCCGTTTCAAATACGTCTCTCCACTTGGGAGCAGTTTTTCTTCCAGCGCCGAATGGCATCGTGCAATTCAAAATACTCCTGTACAGAACTATAAAAATATATTACTGCATTGTCGCCATTAATAATATAACTAAATGTAGATATATACAATAAAAAAGCATAGTACTTTTTAAATTGAACATAACGTAAATTAAACAAAAATATTGTATGGAACAAAAACATTTCATTTAATAACATGTATTTCCATTTTATTTAAAACAATTGTGTAGCTCAAATGGCAAATTATCATTATTGCTTGACAATCATTTATAAGAAAAACAATATCAAATCATCTAAAATGAATTATTGTGTAAATATTTGTTTACTAATTTTTTTAGGTTATGTAATTGGCAAAAATTCCAATCCAATAAAAATCCCCAATAAATATATTCCCCAATAAATATATTAGGGATTAATATATCTCAAATACATATAGTACAAGAAATTACCTGATTTACTTAACTATGCGGATTCACTGTAAAAATAAATCGTGAGTTGATAAATAGCAGTAACTTCTGACGAACGAACAAACAACACTTCTACCAACGTACTGTCCGGGACCGAGTTCTCCGACCGCGGTGCAGAAGTAACGTAGGCATGTTCCCAGAAACGGAGCGGCGATGGGGAGGACATCCTGCCCGTTGACGTACTACTAGCCACGCGAAAAACATTTTTTTTTTTTACTTCACGATCAGAGACGCTTTTCTTACATGATTATTTCAGCATCGAACTTACCTTATTCAGAATCTGATGATGACCCACAGGCTTCACTCTCTGACGAATCACTGTCGGAATCCAAATTAACAATTAGTTCGTCAATGATGTCCGGCACAATACCATCTTTCTCCCAATAATCATTTTCTATTTTTTCCACATGGCAGCAAAATCCTTTCCAGTCCTGCACAGTGACTTCTTGAATTGCAGTTTCAATGTTTTCTTGCAATTTAGTAACTGACATCACTCGTTACATTTCTCTCCCTAAATATTCTCTTTACTTTCGCCCAAGCAAGTTCAATTGGGTTCATCTTACACATGTAGAGAGGAAGTCTCACAACTGTATGTCCGTGTACTGCTAGCAACTCATCAAACTTGTACTGCTTTGCCTGTGGTTTGAGAGGTGCAATTAATCGGTACAAATCTGTCTTATGCATACTTTCTTCACAATGCACTCCCTTTCTTTGAAGCCATGCAATCATGTCGGCTTTTCTTGAGTGTGCGGACGGTGTCTGGTTAACTTCCATACTGTGGTATGGAGCATTGTCAAGGACAGCAGCACGCTCTGGCAGATGTGGCAATAATTTATCACGCACCCATTTTTCAAAATTAATGCCATTCATTTGGCCGTGGTAGTCTCCCACAGTACTACCAGCTCGAAAAATTAGACAGGTGTCGCAAAGAAATCCCTTTTCCCCCCTGCATGAACAATTATTAGTCTACTTGTTGCATTTCCCATCACTTGGACACCCAAAATGTCATCACTCTGCCAACACTTTTGAAACTTAAGTGTGTTATCAACCCATGTCTTATCCACATAGATGATATCTTGGTTCTCTTCTCGAAATTGTTTCAACTGAACAGTGTATCTGGATCTCCAATCCACTATGTCCGGTCTCTCTATCAGCACCCATCGCTTTGATTGGCATTTTTTCCATTTGAAACCCATTGATTTCATGACCCGCAATAAAGATTTTGGGCCCCACGGAAAATTAATTTTGTCCTTAATAATAGGCAGAAGCTTTTGCACTGTCGGCACAACCTTTTCTCTCACATAGAAATCCAGTATAGTATTTCTAATAACACACTGGTCAAAACTATCTACATGTGCAGAATTGCCACGCGACACTCTTTTCTTCTTACCAGGAGACTTCAACTTTGGATTTGGGCTAGTCTCATTCCTCTTTTTATTTTCTTTCCGAATGGCTTTGATGGTAGTGAGTCCAACTCCTGAGTATTCGGCGGCTCTTTCACTTGCTTTCATTAACGGTACTTTATTTTTGTATTAAGCAAATCACACAAGTCTTTACATAGGGACTTGTTACCAACAATTTCATTTGCAGAATGCCTGATTGTTAGTTATATTGATTCCGGTTGGTATTAAATATGGCGTTTTCAGTTCAGCAGGTTATAAACTTCGTAACCAATTTTTAGATTGCTGTTATGCGAAAGATTTGAATTTACAATAATTTTGATTGCATTTTGGAATTTCATTTGAACTATGAATTAAGATTTGGTTTCTATTATTACGTAATTAATAATATAAGTTTTTATTTCATTATTATGTTTAATTTTAATTAACAAATTGTAATTAAATTATTCAAAATTTAAAACTCGTGCGAAGCAGTAATCTGGAATCCTGGTTTTGAAGTTCATAACCTGCTAAACGGAAAACGCTAATAGTGTATTTGAGCACTAACATTTTTTAATAATAAAATAGAACAGACAATTCAGGCGACATAAGTGAAGCCATTATTGTTTGAAAATGTTTGTGCTCGAATACACTAAAAAAAATCGTGTTCAAACAGATTTACATGTGGAACAGTAATGTTTCAACCCGCCAAAATATGAATGATTTTAAACGTATCTTGAATCAATAATTATCATAATTTAGCTTTTACATTTACGGAAGACAAAATACATTATATATTTGAGTAGTTTAAATAAGAGAGAGTCTAGTACGTTAGACCGTTTAATAAATACGTTATCAATGACGATCAAATGTCCGTTCAATTAAACCCAAAAAACCTCAATTAAACCCAAAAAACCCAGTGGATTGGTTTTTTTTTTTAAAAAAAACGTTTTTTTCCCCCCCAACCCTGGTCCAGATGAAATTCACAACTTAATGCTGCAACATCATCCTGAAACAGCCTCGCAATTTCTTCTCCGGCTCTATAACTGTATCTGGAAATCCTTCGCTTCCTTTTGGCGAGAAGCCATCATCGTCCCAGTTCCCAAAGAAGGGAAAGATCAACCACTGCCGTCAAGTTATTGACCTATTTCCCTTACAAGCTGTGTATACAGTGCTGGAACGCATGATGAATCAGCGTCTGGTCTGGACCTTGGAGTTTAAAAATCTCTTGACGCCAATCCAGAGCGGGTTTAGAAGAAATTGGTCAACCATGGACCACCTCATTTTGCTGGCAACTGCTGTTTATTCATCGTTCGTCTTGGGACATATTATGTGGCCATATTTTCCGATATAGAAAAGGCCTACGATGCCACTTGGAGGCACGGCATTCTGCAAACCCTACACTCTTGGGGATTTAGAGGGAAGTTTCCTCTATTTCTCCAAAACTTCTTTCAAACAGATCCTTCCATGTTCTTGTGGATGACAGTCTTTCTTGTAGTCAACATCTTGAAAATGGTATTCAGCAAGGATCAGTCCTGAGTGTCACTGTTTGCCATCGCCATCAATGGTATAGCGTCGACTGTGAGTGATCCTGTAAAGGCATCATGGTTTGTGGATGATTTTTCCATCTTCTGTTCATCCAGCAGCATCAGTGTGATCCAGAGGCAATTCCAAATGGTGCTCAACAAGATCCATGAATGGAGCACGTCAACAGGCTTTAATTTTTCTGCTACTAAATGTATCGGTGTGCATTTCTGTAGGATATACCATTTGCACAGCAATCCAGACCTTTACCTGGGAGGCTATCAGCTTCCATTTGCGGAATCTGCCAGATTCTTGGGGCTCACATTTGACAAGTCCCTCATGTGACGTGCTCATATCTGTGGACTAGAAACCAGATGTGTGTCTCCCCTTAATCTTCTTCGAATGCTGAATGACACATCATGGGGTGCTGACCGCAATACCCTATTGCAGTTATATAGATCACTCATCCGCTCAGTTTTGGATTATGCTTGTGAAGTGTAGGGCTCAGTAGCTCCCTCCACTCCATGACCCATCAATTGTATATACCACGCTGGTATCTATCAACAGGTGCGTACCACACCAGCCGAATTGAGTGCCTTCTAGCCGAACCTGGTGAGCCCTCCTTAAAAAGAAGGCGGGATATTTTATTAGCATCTGAAGGTGCTAAAGTATCAGGACTCTCTAATCATCCTTGTCACCAAATAATTATCAATCCTGAATCTGTAACATCATATATTCTTCGAACATCGCTGCCTCAATCTCCAGGTATTCGATTGCGAAATCTTTTGCGGGACCTTAATGTTGACCTTCCCACCCCTGTGAAACCCCCAAGTCACCCCATTTCCCCCTTGGAAACTCTTCTGTCCGAATATTGACCTCAGGCTATCTAATCTTCCCAAACAAACGACTAGTCCTCGTTTACCAGATGCATTTTCAGGAAGTGAGCGTAGCCTATCCAAATCATGTATTCTTATACACAGATGGTTCATCATGCAATGACACAGTGGCATGTAGTTTTTATTGTATCAGCGTGACCAAATCATATCAGGTACGTTCTCAGTGCAGTACTTTCACTGCTGAAATGTATGCAATTCTTGAAGCCTTAAAATAATTCGAGTCAGCGACTTTGTGCCAGGCAGTTCTCTGTTCTGATTCTCTCAGCTCACTACAAGCTATCTCCCTTTCTTCCTCAGACTACCTGACGGAATTAATTCAAAACCTCCTTCATCGCCTTGTGTCTTGCCACTATGATCTGGTACTGAGTTGGATCCCAGGCCATGTGGGACTCATGGGGAACAAACTGGCTGACTGGGTGGCAAAATCGGTGACGGAGAATACTCATGTTGACATTCCTTTTGTACCATTGTCTGATGTTAAAGCTTTTTTAAAACGATCCATCTTTAGAGCATGGCAAATAGAGTGGCACAATACCACCTATAAACTAAGTGCAATAAAGGATTTTGTTAATTCCTGGCGTTCCTCATCCCGACCTTCCAAGCGTGAGGAAGTTATTGTAACCCATCTTCGTATCGGACTCTGCCACTTCTCTCACAGTTTCCTCATCGAGGTGAATCTCCTCCTATCTGTGATTCGTGCAGGGCATGCAGCTATCCTTTTTAGGAAATTAGCTGGTAAGTTGCATCAGCAACACTTTTACTAGAACTTTAATTTATTTATTTTAGAAATACTTTGACATGGGCACCAATGACCTTAGTAGTTGAAGAATCCTTTAAACTTAATCAATCAATCAATCTTTTTGCTATGTCTATTGATTTGGTGATAATTTCATTCTGTTTGCCCTTCAGTAAAATTAGTACGTCAACTTTCGAGGATATTTTTTGTCAAATATAAATACAATTGCTTTCTTCCTGACTTTGCGATGGCTAGTCCTTTTTGTTTTCTATTCATTGTTTATAGTCTTACGCTTGTATTTGTAGTTTTGTAGTGGATATCCAGGTTCATTCTCTTATATTTATTCCAAAGTTTGTTTTTACGTTTGTCCCAACTATGTCATTATTTATCCATGGTTTTAGTTTATTGTTTATTTTGATTTCCTTGGGGACGAGTCGTCTCACATCTTAAGTGATTATAGTTTTCTAACGACATCTCTTTGTTTAAACCATCATGCATAAATAATGTTGATGAGGAAAAGAGTAGTGTAGATAATTGTTGAGTTAATCAATTTAGTGCTGGACTGATTGACTGTAATTTGACTTGTTGCTGACTGTAATTTGTTCTGGATTAATTTAATTACTTTTTATGTTTGCAGGCTGCCTCATGTCTTAGATAAGAAATGGATTCCTCACCTGTAATTACATTACCATCTGATGAAGAATTACAAAGTGCTGTTGGTATGTAATTTTTTAAGACACAATTTGAAATCAGTCTATTTTAAACCTATAATTTTGAATAACATCTGTATTGTAATGAATATTTATGTGATGTGCTTTGTAGTTATGTTTGAACCAAATAATTTTTGAACATTAATTGAAACATTTGTGTAAGGGAGTTATTTAAGCTTTATTTGATAGAGAATGAATTGTTTGCTTTGGGCATGAGCCACAATGCAGACCTTCTGGGAGTTGGAAGACACCGATACATACACAATATAAATTTTTCACATGTGTACATAAACATTTGAATATGTATGTAATGAACTACATGTATGCACCTACAGTGGGTGGACAACGAATTGCATAAATTCTTATATTTTATAGCTTTATCCCAGTTTGAATTATATTTACAAAGCTGTTTCCATATATTTCAAAGGTTTTTAACTAATGTACTTATTTTCACATTACTAGTGCAATCTAATTCTTGATTTTAGCACTTTTTGCTTTTATAACAGCCATATTGCATCTTGGCATGCTGTTGACACTTCTTGCCATAAATTGTAGCAGCATCATGTTGCCATACTCATTCCAGACACCATTTAAGTTCAGGAATATTAGTGATCATTGAAGTATTGATATTATGATTTTTCTTAACATTCCATATCCCTTTTATGGTATTTACGTCTGAGCAGTTCCCTGGCCATACCTATACTACTGACAATACTGCTGCAGATGGTTCATGATAAATTTTGAAATATGGCAAGTATTAAGTATTTTGAAATACGGTCCCATCCTGTGTAAAGATTCCATCATTTTCTGTATACTACTCACTTATTTGAAGAATTAAGCAAGTATCCAGAAAAAAGTTGATATTGTTCCTTTTCTCAAGGTACCTTCAACAAAATACAATGGCCCAGTGCCATTTACACATACCACACTCCATACCGTAAGTTTACTGGGTTATTTTACATTTTCTTTAACGCACTCAGACTTAAAACTTCTCTGCAGATCATCTCCAAACTTCCTGTGACTGGTCTCGCATAATTTCTCCCATTGAATTCTCTTTGGAGAAACTAGTAACAAGGAAACGAGTGGAGCAAAAAGTATGCAAAAATTAGAAAATGAAATATTTAAAAATTTTTATACAATTTTGATAAAGCCTGCAACAGAGGGTGGTCAATGAACATAATTCATAAATCATAATAACAAATAATCTTACCTTTGACCAATGACTTACAGTCCAATCTCTATTAGCAGTGCTAACCAAAAAGGCCAAAGTGAACACCGGCAATGATGAGAATCCATGAAGTTGCCTGCCAACTGTCTTTAGGCTTAAATTACAACCTACATTACTTAAAAGATCATTAATGTTCTTAACAGTAGCCTTTTGGTTACACTAAGCAATTTTTCTGAACATTTGTTCCTGCCATGGCATGGTCTTTCTCAGACTCGTAAAGTTTTTCCGCTTTGTTGGTGTAAGTGATTCACCTAATTCTACCTTTCCTTTAATTTTTTCAACACTTTGTGAAGAAATATTACATTTCCTGGCTATTTCACTTGTTCTCAAGTTCAAAAACTAAAATAACCTGAATTTCCCTTTTTTTCCTTGGACTCGTGTCTCCTCTTTTACCCATTGGTATTGTTTCCTTATTAATTCATCATTAATCCTTGGATCTACTATTTTGGCAGTAGTGAATGTATTTCATTTTGACTGTTCAAATTATGTAAATTTGTATTTTATACAAACTAAATTTAAAAATTAACATTCCCCCCAAAACTGAATAAACCCTAAAATACTCAACCTTATAAGACCTCGTGAATCTTTTTCTCTTTTCTTTTTTTCTTTCCTTTTTTCTTCTCTTTTTTCTTTTCTTTTTTTCTTTTCTTTTCTTTTTTTTTTCCTCTTTTTTCCCCTTCTTCTTCTTCTATTTTTATTCCAACTCTTCTACTAAATGCAGAGGCCCTTTACAAACTATGTGTTGATTGTAATCTGTTACAAAAATTATCTTATTTATACGGCCAAATATAAGGCAAACCCCTAATGTTGGGTCTCATGAGAATTTTGTAAATTTTTAACTAAGGTAACAGCAGCTGACAGGTAACGCCAGTTGAAAAGTTACTTTCAACTGGCTGGTATTGTCAAATTCATTACAACAACCTTTCTTTTTGGATACAGATGGATTGTTTATGAGTAAATATTTTCCTCTATAATAAATAATTTAATTTTTCTAGACTTTTTTTTTAGAAAAAAGAAACTAATTCAATGCTGTGTCACCTAAACCTGACAGGTCGAGTGTTAGTAGTTCCTAAAGCTGACATGTGAGGAAGCTAAAGATGCCATGAACAAAAAACATAAATTAATTTTAGTAAATTATTATTTCTAATAGTTTTGATTAACTGTAATGTTAAACAGATCACATGAGAACAGTTCAGGCATACAAAATTGTTTGGATATCACAAATTAATTACTTCTGTTTTACATCAAGAGCTTTACTAAGTGCATATCTGACCAAACTCCCTTGCTGCTGCAGAATAACTTCTTCCTCTATTTTCAGTGACTTTTAGTTCATAAGGTACGTTAGTGTACGTGAGAATTTTTTGGGGTGCCATAGGCAGAAAGGGCACAGTAATTAAAATGAGTCCTGAAGCTGACATACTAAGACTCAAAGGTTGACACACCATGTCCACATTAGGATCTGTAGCTGTATTCTCGAAACCATGCGAAATATTTCGTTTGCGTATAATTTCGTACGCTTGATTTTGAATAGCTGCATTCTCGAGCGTATTCGAAAATTTTCGCATGCATGCATTTGGCAACATTGGAAATTGAATTTTATCTCTTCTCTGACTAACAAAGAAGAAGTATATTTTAGCGCAGGCAATTTCTCTTTGGAGGCATTTCCCGTCTTCCATGAAATTCAAATTATCAATTTCATTGCATTGAGCATCACGTGCGTATGGTAGTGTGTTTTATAGTGTTCTCTTTTTATTCGAAAACCTTTTATTTCTATAAATATTTTAAGGCCAGTAAATATAAATTAGAGTGATAATAGATATTTAGTTTTAAGTGATTTATATTTGACAACTATATTAATTTGTAAGAGAAGAAAATGGCACAATTCAAAAAGAATGCTCATGTTAGTCTGCAGCAAAAGTCAGCTCTTGCTGATTTTATGAATGCAAATAAAGCTCTGTCAAGTGGAAAATTCTCATCCACTTTGTGTCAAAGATTCTCAAAAAATGTAGGAACAGTTAACTCTGCAATTGAATGCTATGCCTGGTGCACAGAAGGACTGGAAGCACTGGCGCAAAACATGGCATGATAAGAAATCTGCTGTGAAAGGGAAACAGGCCATTATTAATAATGAAAGGAAGAGAACTGGAGGAGGTCCACCACCACCAACAGACTTAACATGTGTGGAGGAAAAAATTTTATCAACAATACCCCAGACTTCAATTAAAGGGTTAAATTCAACAGCAGAATCAAGCACCGAATTTGTTTTCGAAAATGAACAGGGTGCTTTTGAAATAATCGAAGAGTGTGGTGAATCTGTTACTGAGGATGATGATTTAATTTTATTAAATAATGTTAGCCAAGTATCTTCTGTAACGGTAGTGAGTACAGATGCTCCTGGACCTTCTCATTTAATTCCTACTACAGAGATAAACAAGAAACAGAAATGCACAGTGGCTGGAAAGCGGCTAGAGAGATCAGCAAATTCAACAGCCGGTCTTTATGAAGTGTCAAAACAAAAATTAGAAGAAAAAAAAAACGTATTATGAACAAAAATTAAAACTTTTAGAGAGGCAAGTTATAGCAGTAGAGAACATTGCACAACGTTTAAAAAATAATTAATCTTTTTGTATAGCCAGTGCACATGCTCTTTATAAGCTCTTTAAAAATGCAGTTATTTTGATATCAAGAATGATCCGTAAGCAGTGTGTGTTTTCTGCAACATATTTTAATTAGTACAGAGAAATAAAACTTTTAAAAAATCTGTATATTAAATGTGTATAAACATTGCAAGTCACTCGCACATACAATATGGTATCGAAATATGGGGAGCAACATACAATAGGAATATTGACAGACTTATGATACTTCAGAAAAGAGCGATCAGATGCATCTTTAATCTAAAACCTAAACAAACATGCAAAAATATTTACAAAGAATATAAAATACTGACTGTAGTAGCTTTGTATGTATACAGAGTAATACTCCTAATGAGAAACAATACCAATGTACACTTTGCACAAAATAATGAAATACACAATCATAACACTCAGGGACAAATGAACTACCACAGGATGTACATAAGAAAAACATCAACAAACAAAGATCCCTACATAAAAGGAATATTATTGTATAATAAACTTCCAAATAATATTAAAACAAATGAAAGCAACTTCAAAAAACTGTTAAAAGCCCACCTAATTGAGATTTGCCCTTATAGATTAAATGAATTAGAATAAGCATAAATGTATAAGTTTTCTATGTGAAATTATTGATTAAATATGTTTTGAAGTTATATTCTTTAAATAAGTTTCATATGTGAAATTATTGTTTATTATATATTGAAATGAAGTATTGTAAAAAGTGTATTCCTCATTGTATATAATGAAGGAACTAAGAATGAAATTCTTAATGTATGTTAACTATAATTATTAGTGATATAAAATATTATTATATAATGATATGGTTAATGCTAACAACATTTGAATTTAACACTTTATGTAAAATATTGTAATGTAAACATTAATGTAAAATATTGACTATGGTTTAAATTGTATGTTACAATCAAATGACCATAAATAAACATGTATTTGGCCTCAGGGTTTACTTAGACAGTCTAAAAAAATTCCAGTTTCAAAAAGCAACTAAAACTGTGAATGTAACTGAAATTATTAAAGTACATTATTAAAGCATTTTGACAATACAAGCAAATATTTACACATTAATTTAAAACTTCATGAATAATAATTTCTAATGAAAGTTTGTTGATACTGCCTTTCTTTTAGAAATTCATTTTGTGCTTGACAATTTGTGGGATCTTCAATGCACAATTCATCATACATTCCAAGATGCACATTATCATCATCATCATCATCATCCTAATTTTTTATCACTTTTAGAGAGGCAAGTTATAGCACAGGAGAACATTGCAGAGCATTTACAAAATAAATAATTTTAAATTTTTTTTTTTTTTTTTTTTTGTCAGAGCTTGTATTCTAATATGAACTAAATGCAGCATTTTTAATTGATATTAAGTATGAGCTTTAAGCAGTGTGTGTTTTCTGTTATATATGTCAACTATATCTAGAGAGAAAGAAAATAAAAAAACTTCTGGTTTGAAAAAAACAAATAAAGCTATGAAATATAACAAACTATAAAAATACATTGTTAAAGCATTGACAATCCAATAAAATATTTACACATTCATTTAATTTAAAAATGTATGAATAATAATTTCTAATAAAAGTTTGCTGATACTGTCTTCCTTTAAAAATTCATTTTGTGCTTGACGATTTGTGGGATCTTCAATGCACAATTCATCATACACACCAAGATCCACATCATCATCATCATCATCATCTTCGTTTCCTATGTCTGGTAAATTATGAAAACGACATATGTTACGAAGAACCACACAAGCATTTATAATTTTTGATGATTTTTCAGGAGAATAATGCAGTGCCCTGTATTTTAACAAACATCTGAACCTCATTTTCAAAACACCATTGCATCTTTCTATAATGCTTCGGACCTGTCACGTTGTACCTTTCTTCAGGAGTATTAGGTTGAGGATTTGAAATTGGGGTTTGCAGCCATGGCCTTAGAGGATATCCCGAATCTCCTAAAAGAAAATATCCCCTATGGACTCTTTCATGCAGGTTCTTCATTAAATTTTGAATATTGCTATTTCTCCAAATAAATGAATCGTGGGTACTTCCTGGAAATTTAGCATTTACATTTAGAATGCGAAGATGTGAATCACATATCAACTGCACATTGAGGGAATGGTAGTTCTTCTGATTAACATATATGTGTTAAGGGTTACCTTCGTCTATGATTTTTGGAGGCCATATGTGTGCAGTCTACACAACCAACAACTCCAACAATATTATATTTTTCAAAAAAAATTTGTCTCACTGTATTTAGTTCCTGTAAATTTCGAGGGAAAGGACCCATGAATTAAATATTTCGGGGTTGTTTAAAGCTTCAGTAACATTATGAATTGCTCTAGAAGCAGTAGACTGTGACACAGCCATAAACAAATTTTTGGCTACAGGATTTTGGTAACAACCAGTACCATAAAAATTTTAAGTTAACAAAACTTTAGTTTTGACACTAACTGCACTGCTCCTCGTTGCCTGTTTTAAATGTGGCGTCAGCATATTAATAATAACATTGGCCATGTCTTTAGACACTAAAATTTTTCACAAACTCCCTATCAGATGTTTCAAACAGATAGTATTTATGATAAAACACTCGTGGACCACGTTCAACAGCTTCCCGCTGCAATTCTTCATTTTCCTCCACTGCTAATATACATATTTCATCGAAATTAGCCATTGTCTGAAACTTGGTGATCTAAGATTAGGTTAGGATGTTAAATACCACAGCATGAAATCGCATACGGTTTTGGAATTCGAATGGTGGGATACCATTTGAGTGAAATCGAACGCAAACTGTTCGGATTTTCTCGAAAGCAAATCTCAAGAATACAACGACGCGTTTCGACTGCGAACTGACATCATTTCATATGCGAAAGAGAGCATTCGAATTTCGAGAATAGACCCCCTGGACCAATTAGAGTATTAAACTTAAGACCCCATATTTGTGAAGTTTTCTATTAACTCGATGTAAAGAGTATTCTCAGTATAAAGAGTTAACACAATATAAAGAGTATAAAATTATAATCAGAATCTAAAGTTGACCGCACTGTCATCCTTAGGTGCTATCAAATTTTCATGTATCTAAACCTAACAACCCCACTAACATTGATGATCTAGATCCAATTAAGAGTATAGACACACAGAACCCTTCTAATTCTTCTAATTCTTTCGTGGTAATCATCCTAACACCTCAATACCATAAAGCAAACTCATTTCATATTATAGACTAAAGATGAAAAACAAATTTCATAATTCATAAGGGTTTTCATGGATCGCACATGCCAAATCATTTGTCCATCAAATCATCAATCATTAATTCATTAGACTTGTCACCTCAAGCTAAGATGCCATCCATAAATTACTACGTGAAGTCTTGGAGAAGGGGGGAGGGATTAACCGAATCTCATGTAAACTTGCGAGGGGGAGAGGGAGTTCTTGGCATATATCATGTAATTTTTTCCCGCTGAAAACTGCTAAATTGTGAGAAAACTGAAACAATTTGGGTAAAACGTGTTTCTATATTAAAATATGGCTAATCTTGCACAATAATTTTTATCGTGGTTATGTGAATGCTACAATGAGTAGCATATATACTGAGAAAAAGAATCTAACAAAAATTACCAAACTTTTTATTATTAATGAGATAATCTCATTATCTGTATTTTTACAGAAATTTTAAAGAAAAATTACAGAGCATTTTTAGAAGTGCAATAATATTCATTGTAGTTCAGTCACTCTTATTTTGTAAATGCTAGTCATATCTAATCTTAAATAAATATAATTCAGCAAATTATATATTTTAAATAAATCTCAACACAATCAATCACAAATTAACGTATTTCCATTAAAAATGCGCATTTTGAAAAATCTCACTTGAGAAGGAGGGAGGGGGTCGAGCCAAATATCATGATATCTCACCATGGGGGGGGGGGGATCGCCAAAATCGCCTCAAGTAATTTATGGACGGCCCCTAAGGTGTGGGTTATTACTACCACCTCTTTGTGAACCATCCTAACTACTAGAATTCTCTATTTATAAACTATTATCCTTGCATGTGTGGCTTTAGGTGACCTGTCTACATCAGTTGCTGTTACCTTAATTCGTACTATGTAGTCAAAATAAAATTGCAAATTGTATAATTTACTAGAAAGTGAATATGAACATGTGAAAATCAGAATGTACTTGAAATTCTTGTTTTTTCTTCCTTTTCTTTTCTTCCCTTCCCTTTGATTGAGAAGTGAGAACTCTTACATCTCTATTTCATAAGTAACATGGGAGATGTCAGCAAGTTTCCAAGTTCTGGAAGTTTTTGGTATAATAATATTTTTTAATCATCTTTTCCTGTGGTTAAATGTAGAATGCATTCTTCTATTGATGTGGGTTTTTCTCATTTCTATTTCTTGGAAAATGCATATCCACACTCGCCAGTCATTGAACAGTGTGCCTGCACAACCTGATTAAGGACCAGAATCTCTGCAAAGATTTTTATTTATTGCCATATTGCTTTTTTTTTATACAATGTATGAGATTATATTTTATACAATATATGAGATTATCTTTTAACTGACCCAACCAAAAATATTGGTGTGAATTATCCAGAAAATTTGCTGTGGATACCAAGAATACATTTGTTAATATAATTAGAATTACAGCTACACAAGATATTTTCTTTGTTTTTGCAGCTTATTGTTTTGTTAACATTTACGAGTTACATGGAAAAGCAATATAAAATCAAATCCTAATGGACTAGACTTAATCTGTGAATACAAGATGACCCCAAGTTTTTATAAGATGATGATTAGGAAAAATCCCTGTAAGTAAATGTCAGTCTGTAAATACTTGTAGACTTTGAAGGCTTATTTTGTAAACTCAAATATCTCCCATTAAAATCAGGGGCAAGAAAACATGGATGTTTCTCATTATAATCTTGCACAACTTTCAAATACACTAAAATTTCCTCGCACTTAGAAATTGCAGATACAAACAAACTGATAGTCTCAAATTAAGCAATTTGAGACACTGCAGATTCCTAGGCAGTGACTGTCTAGGAATGACCAGTGATTAATTGTGTCAAGACCCTGGCCGCAGGGATAGAAGGCTGTGACTGACTGTAACATGTCAAAAAATTAACGGAGGATTACTCCAGATGCTGAATGCCCAACAAGGATTTAGAGAAGCGTTGCGTCAATGATGACAACAAATTAAAAAGAAAGTATGCATAAAAAATGCCATTTATATACTTTAGGATTGCCAAGTCCTTCATTCGCAGGTCACTTGATTTCAAACACTGCCATGTTGGTAGGTGCAAGATAGGTTGAGTGGGTAGCACCACAGAGCACCTATTGGTTGTACGTGGGTATAATTCAGTTAGAACATTAAGTCTTTTGGCACTTGACAACTGTGCCACTGTCATCCAATCAGAAACTTGAATACCAACATTGTGAGTTTCAAGGACCCGATTGGATGACATAGCTGATGGAAAATTCAATGAAAATCCAACAGTTTTAATTGAAGTGTACATGTACGGAAGAGATATTCGCGGAATACACATCTCACCGGGAACTCAATCG
Organism: Teleogryllus occipitalis; assembly: GCA_011170035.1. Taxonomy (NCBI): domain Eukaryota; kingdom Metazoa; phylum Arthropoda; class Insecta; order Orthoptera; family Gryllidae; genus Teleogryllus; species Teleogryllus occipitalis. Next base: position 80,763 of record BLKR01001120.1, on the reverse strand, counting down.
TTGAGTTTCAGTTAGTGTCGTGTCTCTTCTTGGATGACATCGGCAGTGCCAGTTTGCTACTTCTCCGATCGACACACCCGTATTATCTCTTCCATGATACTAATAGGAAATTGTACCTTACTTCGTAGAAGAGCACAGTCGAAGCTATCTTTGCGTATACCCGGAAATTAAGAGTGGCAGTATCAGAATTGACAAAGACCACGAAGAAAATGAACATGCGCAGATCTGGGTGGGGTTGCACACCAGGAAATACATCCTATTCTTAGCCCCTGATTTGGGAGATAATGACAGGAAGATTGAAAGACTTCGGCACATTGTGTTATCAGTCTGTGGTGAGTTCTGGTGTTACTGCCCTTTCACCAACCTTCATTAAATGTCTGAATCTTGATGATCGTCATTTTCATGAATGTCAAATATTTGATGCCTTGTTACGTTTCACAGGCACCTTGTGAAAGAAATTATGCTCTGTTAGCTTTGACAATTTGTTAAGGAATGTATGTCGACTTATCTTCCTCGTATGGAGGTTGATACAATGTCTGTCGGTTCCCCTCCTTTGAGGTGAAACTCCTCCCATCTGTGACTCGGGGATGGTTCTTTCTGTAGAACATGTCCTCGTGCATTATATGGCCTATGAAGACATGGCCTGGGCAACTTACTGTGGGATGGCTCGGCAATTATGATTCTGTGCTCTAAAGACTTTTTTGTTTTTTGAGAGAAAGCAGAATACATTATCTTATTTGAGAGATAAGTGCAGTGTTTTATGTTTCTTGGCCCTTTTACAGCCACTTTTATGCTATATGATAAATTTTACGTCTTCCTTTTATAATACTTTCCTTTTGCCTTATCTTCTGGTGTATTTTATTTGGAATTCAAGCCCTCTTTTTAGGTGATGTACAGATTTTTAATGAGCAGTAAATTGCATCTGCAACTCTTACTAAATCTATCCCTCCCTCTCTCTCCCTCCCTCTCTCTCCCTCCCTCTCCCTCTCTCTCTCCCTCCCTCTCTCCCTCCCTCTCCCTCCCTCTCTCCCTCCCTCTCCCTCCCTCTCTCTCCCTCCCTCTCTCCCTCTCTCTCCCTCTCTCCCTCCCTCTCTTTCTCTCTCTCTCCCTCTCTTTCCCTCTCTCCCTCTCTTACCCTCTCTCCGTCTTCTCTCTCCCTCTTCCTCTCTCTCCCTCTTCCTCTCTCTCTCTTCCTCTTCCTCTCTCTCCCACTTTCTCTCTCTCCCTCTTCCTCTCTCTCTCCCTCCCTCTTCCTCTCTCTCTCCCTCCCTCTTCCTCTCTCCCTCCCTCCCTCCCTCTCTCTTCCTCTCTCCCTCCCTCCCTCTTCCTCTCCTTCCCTCCCTCCTCCTTCCTCTTCTTCCTCTCCTCCCTCCCTCTTCCTCTCTCTCTCCCTCCTCCTCCCTCTTCTTCCTCTCTCTGCCCCTCCCTCCCTCCCTCCCTCTTCCTCTCTCCCTCTTCCTCTTCCTTTCTCTCTCCCTCTTCCTCTCTTCCTCTCTCTCCTTCCCTCTCCCTCTCTCCCTCCCTCCGTCTCACACTTTTTTTTTAAATAATTTAATTTTTTGCGGTGTGGATTAGAAATGCCACATTTGACATCTGAATTACAAGAAAAATTCTTAAAACACATTCATTTCTGTAAAGAACATTGTTATCCTGTTAAGATAGTTCAGTATGATTAGTTTTCCAAATAATAAATATATTCAATACAGCGACATTTAACAATCTGAACATTTTCATGTTTCGCTTTTTGCTTTTCTTTCTTTCAATAAGGTATGTTTGCAAGTACTGATCTTTCAGATCTACCCCTTCTATAGATTTATTATAATCAATAACACACACAGGTTTTTAACTTCTTCTTTTCTCTTGGTAGTGACTGTTTTGAATTCATCCTTGTGGTAAGTGTTTATCATTGAAACTGCCTTCTTATCCATCCAGTTCAACACTGAAACGGGGCCCGAGTGTTGGGCAATGTACTCACCATGCTTCAATTTCTTTTCTCGCAATATTTTAGGAACTTTTTTTTTTTTTTTTCCAAACGCAATGTTCCTACACAATCTGTTCCCATTTTTTTAACATCGCAGCCAATGATGGGGAGTTGTAGTAATTGTCCATCCATAAAGTGTAGCCTTTATTTAGCAGTGGTTGTATTAAATTTAAGACAATTTCTGTTGTTTTATTTGTAGGACATGAAACTAGCCGAGAATCGAAAATGGTGTCCTTTCCCGTGTATACTGAAATAAACTGAATATATTGATGATTTATTTCAACATAATCCGTTCCGAATTTGTATAAATGGGTGCCAGGAAAAGATTACGCTAATACTATCATACAAGTCAACCTTCAACTCTAATTATAAATAAATTAGTTTCCGGCTACCTGGGTCGATGGGTTTCATAGAAATAATCACTATTGTATGTTAATAGATGATTATCCGATCTGCCATCTACACAGAGTGGTCAAGGAATCTGAAAAGCAAATATATTTCTATCTTGCTACTCCGTTACTAGAATTGGCTCGATGAGAATCATGTATTCATTTCACAAAACATGGAAATTTATTGAACAATTTTTGGTACTTGAGAATTCTACACAATATGAAGAGAAAAAAAACTTGGTCATGACCTGTTCCAAACTTATAATGTCGTATGCGTCTTCGCGCGCTCTTGGACCATCTTCATTCTTCTCCGACGTTGCTGTCCTCAGGTCCAGATACCATCTTCTCTCTTCTTTTCTTGCAGAAGCACACTTCAATCACCGTTCATCACTGTTTCCGAAGTTAATAAAGTCTCTTTAATAAAATTAGTTCGCCAATTTACTAATTCCAAGTTCATCCCACGCGTATGCTGAATACTCAACAATCAATTAACTATCTGCTGTTAGCATTCCAGTCCAGTTAGTGATAACTTCGCCTAAGCCCTCAATGTCCTTCTAACTTGTTCACTTGAAATATTTTAAGTTTTACTGTCCACACATAGCATTCAAATTCAAAGTTCTACCAATATCTACTCCCTAGTAGATGCTTACAAGTCCCAAAAAACTCCTAACCTTAATTGGAGCACGATCTGTTCAACACCACGGCATCAGTCAGAATGAATGCCTATCATATTCTTTCAACCCTGCAAAGCTCGGTCCATCTTTTCGATTGTTTATTTACAGACCACACTTGATGTACTTCCGTACCTAGCCAATCCCTAAATTTCTTACGAAATGAACTAGCCGTCTCCGCGATTGTCACTGCATGAAGATTGTTGACCTTGACGACGGCTCACTTACCGTTGCTATGCTGGCATATTCACCTATATTTATTCCTATAATTTATGCTGTTTATAATAAATATTGTACCATATTATGTCTCACATATTGGTATGTCACAATACTATAAACGACCATAAATATTCATACAGCTCAAACGTTTTTATTCCTAATTTTGCATCTTTTAGCGGTATATACTGTTTTAAAGATAAGCGACCTTTCCACAGTGTCAGTGATTCGTCAATTGAAATGTTTTGCCCCGGCAAATAATACTTTTTAAATTTTTCATTCAAGTGCACAAGAACAGGATAGATTTTAAATAGCTTTTTTGGACCCTGAAATGAATTTTTTTTGTCATTGTTCACAAAATGAAAAAACCTACATACAAATTCAAAGCGATCTAATGACATCACCATTGAAAATATGGCTTTTTTTATAGTAGCATTTCCTGAATAATATGACCAACTTTTGGATTATGCCCATCAACATACATATTGCTAGAACTACATACACCTCATCTGTAGTTACAGGCTTCCAGTCTCAGATTTGCGATCTAAATGGAAACAACATGCCACGACTTTGCATGTTCTGAGTAGCATAACCATTAGTCTCGTTAGCTATCATACATACTAACTAATAATCAAAAAACAATTTAAATATCGAAATGATGTCCACTGAATGCATCGCTTCGTGTTGGGGTCCTTGCTCACCAATGAAAACTTCCCATTGTACTTCGTAATTGTGCATGTTCTCCCATATGAAAGCGTCACGTTCTGAAATATTTTCATTTTTGGCGTTCAAATCATTGTCTTCTGATGGCGGCGTTCAAATCTGTCCTGTGATGCATCAGAATCACTGTAATCCGATTCACTGGACTCCTCTTCTGACTGGAGAAGAAGTTCTTCCTCAATAGCCGACTCAGACAAACCAGCACAATTCGAGGCAGCCATATTAAAATTAGACACTGCAAAAAATGAGGTTAATTTATTATAAATATGACATACTCACTGGTATCAAAAAATATTTTCAGATAATTAAATAATACATACCACGTTTGTCTGACTCACAATAATTTCATACAATACGTAGTACATAGAACACAAGTATTGTAAATTAATTCTTTCCATAAAAACAGAATAGAAACACTTTAATCAATGTTAAAGTATTTGTATTGAAAATCACTCCAAAAGAAACAGAAAATTCACTGTATCACACTGCCAGCATCTGCACAGCACCACCAAGTGACCAGCGTCTGTAGATGGCACACCGCAAATGGGAGGAAAAACAGGTAGATGTCCCTTCCGTTCTGAGACGACCTACCGCGAATGGAAAGGAAAATCCATGCCATCCAGGTATGACATATCGTGTTTAGAAGAGAAAGGAAATTGCCGTCTGCAGATGGCATACCACGCTGAAGGGTTAACTTATATTGAAAAATACTCAATCATGTACTTTTAATTTTACTAAGTGTATGTGATATCAAGTCTAGTACAATAAAAGTATGCTCTGTGTGAGTGTAAGTGTAATAAAAGTGCACTCTCCTTGCACTCAGGGCCAAACGTTTCGAAAGTGCCAAACTTAGTGTAAAAAATACCAAACGCGGGCTTGGCACATTCTCGCTTATTGTAAAGAACATGAAGAAATCCTTTGGGGAAAATGTGGCGAACAACATGTGCCCGTGAGCAAAATAACTTCGTGATGATGACTGTATAAATGCACATGTACAAGACGAATTGACACTTTCTTATGCATGCCCCATTTCATGAAGATATTCCATTCATTGGCATATGCTATTATCATAAAATATCATGGTGATGATCCAATGCATAATTTCCAACATGTGCATCAAAATAATTTTTTGATAAATTCAAATGTGTCATTCTTATTTGAACAAAACAGAATGTCCTTATTCCTGTCACATGTTCTATTCGTTAATTGATTTTGCAATATTGGAGTCAATTTATTACAATATGGGATGATCTCCACTCAAAACCACAATAAGGAAGCAAGAAAACAGTGCTCAAAGGTACCAGTAGTATATAGTAAAGTTGGACACCCTGCACTATGACGCTTCTATGATAGAAAAGTGAAATGGAACTGCTCATAACCAAAATTGTACCACAATATTTCATAATTAAATTCTTTAGACTTCAACTAATAACAAATTGAAGTATTAATGTTATTGAAGTTCAGCCAGTTTTTGAATAAAAGTAAGTTTTTTGATATTCCCCAGATTTTGAGTTATAATTCCTAGTAATCCTTCAATTTTTGCTGCCAGGTATAATCTAGGTTAAAATGAGAAGAAAAAATTTTTCAGACTAGGTGAAATCTTAAGAAAAAGGGAGATAATTCCTGTCTTATTATTATTGATCTTCCCCTCTTTTGTTGTGGCTTCTTACTATTTTTCTATATATCCTAATCCTTTAAAAATTTCATATTGAAAGAAATGGGTAACTCAATAGGTTTGATTTACACTCCAGCCCTTGTTTTTCAAATTAATGTTAGCATGTTCTTGAGATAGGAACTCTTTATTGTAAAACCTCATTTACACATTCAACTCTGACTTTTAAAGCAAATTGCTGTATATAACACTATAAAAAATATTAAATTCTAGAAAAGTTATAGAATTTACAGAAATGTTCAATATCATCAGTAATTCGAATATGATGATATTGTGTATTTATTTATTTATTATATGTCATAGATAAGTTTTCTAATAATAAAATATTTTATTTCATTTCAGAGAGTCCGGAGACATATAAAGATGTTAAGAAGAAGAAGAAGTCAAAACCTAAAATGCGAGTAATCGACACACCCAAGGAAGAATTGAAATATCGTCAAAAGAAAACAGGTAGGTAGTTTTATAGCAGTAGAATGCGTAAAAACTTGTGACTTTTCCGATCCTCAAAAGAAACAGAAAGCAGCCAAAGTTTCACAATCTAGTCATATACAGGGCCTTTGAACCACTTTAACAAATGGGGAAGTGCTTGCCTATTGGCCAATTTAGGTCGTTTGCAATAGTATGAGGCAAGGCAATTGCATGTTGATATACCAGACAATATTACAATAACATAGTTCTATGCAGATTGTCAAAAAGACTGTTTAAGTTAATACATTAAATAAATCCTGAAATAACCTGACTGGAATTTTCTTGCCAGTAGGAGTGGTTAGTAAGGCATGTGTAATTTATTTTAATGTACATATTATTTTATTAATTTCTGATATTTACACATGTTTTAATTTACACATGTTTTGTTGATTAATAAGAAACATTGACTGAAATTTTTTTTAACACAATGATAAGAACAAGTAGTGGTGCTACAGAATGACACAGACTTTCTTGTAGTAAAGTTTTCTAATTTCCTTGGTGTGGACTGGACCCCATCCTCTTGCCAGTTGCTCTTTACTGCTGCCCAAAGTACATTTTTTTAAATTTTTGTCAACTTTTCGGTTTCCTAATAACTGAAACATTACTTTAAGAATATTAAAGAAAGTTGAAACCTTGTCATAAATAGCAGTTTTCATTGAGAAAATTTAGCATTACTGTAAATGTGAAATTTGAATCTCTCTTTCACAGGAATCTACTGAGTTTTCGAAAAACTTTGTTTGAAGAACTTCCACTTACAAATGCAATAATGTATATAAATCGCAGGAAATGTGCATATTAATGACTGACAGATATTTCAAAAAACTTAATTTGTGTAATTTTTGAAAAACCAAAAGAACTAGGAAAAATAATTTTACGTTATCTTAAACAGTGCAATTAGCACTATCCATACGAAAAGTGAAGAAAGAATTTGGAGTCAGTTTTGAGAAAATGGCGTTTGAGCGTTTCTGAAAATGTGGAATTTTGAGCTTACATTAACAGAAAACTGTTGAGTTTTCGAGAAATTTTATATAACATTATTTAAAGCACATGTGCTCATAAATACAATAATGTGAAGAAATTGCCTCTAATGTAAATATTACCAATGTGAGAGACAAGTTAAAATATTACGTTTTTGTAATTTTATTAAAAACAAAAGAATAGAGCAATATGATCTATTCGAGCTATATGATCTATATATTTATGTCATCGTATAGGGTTCGTTTGGCACTATCCCTATCAAAAAATTAAAGAAAAAATTTAGAGCTGTTTTAGATCGTGTTTTTGTAATTTTTTAAAAAAGCACATATTTCACGCAATATTCTGCGAAAACTACTAAAAGTTAAAAAAAAACAAAAAAACTTATGGCTTTATTGAAACATATGACTTTATTGAAAGAACTAAGTATGTAGAACAAATTTTATTTGTAGGAAAAATCTCTATCTTCAATTTGCAAGTTGTAGGAAAACAAAAAAAATTGGAACTTTTGCAATTATTGAAAATTTGGAGTTAACAGTGAAAGTCGAACCTAGGTCACTTTAATATGTGTATTTTACTCTATTCTTACAAGAAATTTAAAGGAAAATTTGGAGCCATTTTTGTGAAAATTTTGAAGTAGTCCAGGGGGCTTCATGTAAAGTACCCCCAAAATTTAAGGAATGTTTTTCAAAATTTAAAAGCTTTAACTGGAGCCAGATGGACAAGGGTGTTTCTTTAGGTAGCATTAGATAACTTTCCGTATTTACATATGTATATGAGAAAGTAATAAGAATAAGAAAAAGACATAATTCCACACAGTATGGCTCTCCTATCTTGGAATTTAAATGGCTTTTGCTCTCGACAGGACGAACTCCAACTTCTGCTGTCCAGTTACTGGCCTTTGATAATCTACTTACCAAATATGCAACTAGTTCCACTGTGGCCCGTATCCTTTTGCAGTTTTACCTCCATTTAGGGTTATTGTTGATGTCCTCCACGCACAAGGCAGAGTTGCTTCTTTGTTCCACAACTCGTTGCTCTCCACAAATGTTCCAATTCAGTTTGAGCTTCAAAAAGTGTGTTTGTGCAGGTGTTCCTCCCATTCCTCACACTCACTGTAACATTTACATCCCTCCAGGATTCCATATTCCATATTGGAATTAGTTAAAGACACCTCAAACTTGGTTATTCTAAATTCAGGTGAACCAACCCATTCCGCCATAGTCACAAACTCAAGCATTTGTATTAATGTGGCTCTCTGCAGCCCATCACTTGCAACCATTCTGCAATGGTGTATTCTAAACAACCTGTTTAGAAGCGATCATTACCCCACTATCATCCGCATTGATGGACTTGTTCATGGGTTGTCTCGACCCCTCAACATGTGTACACCGTGCTGACGGGCTGAAATTTCAAGTGAACATCAGTCTATCGGAGGGTGATTTTGTGTAGATGAAAGGGCAGCACATTTTAACAGTACTGTACTACAAGCTACAATTGCTATCCCCAACACTGGTAAACTGTGACATCCCTTTGTCACTTGATGGAATTTGGACTGCTTAAGGGCAGTCAGTGTCCGTAAAAAGGCATTGACACGTCTGAAACACTTTCCATTAGCAGATAACTTAATTGATTACTAGAGTTGCAGAGCGAAGGTGAGGAAAACCATGGAAGAACATAAAAATTCATCATGGAGAGCATACGTCTCCTCCCTCAGTTGCATATGCCACCATGTCTGGTATGGAGGAAGATATGTAAAATTAACCGATATTGCTCCCTATTCAGTGCCAGATCGTAAGAATGGTTACATCTTAAGCCACAATTGTAGAGGCACTTGCTGCTCATTATTAAAACATGTCAAGTTCAATGAACTAAGCTCCAGACTTTCTTTTGCTTAAAGAAAGAATGGAAAATCATGCTTTGGATTTTTTGAGCAGAGCATATGAGGAAGATTACAATACTTCCATTCTCCATGAGTGAAATTCTCTCTGCCTTGGTGCTTAAAAAAGAATTGCCCCAAGTTCAAATGAAATCCATAACTCAATGCTACATCATCTTCCTGAAATGGCATTATAATTTCTCCTCCTCTCTACAACCGTATCTGGGAAGAGCACATCATTCCTGTTATATGGTGAGAATTCATCATACCACCAGTTCCCAAAGAAGGGGAAGATCGATCTTTGCCATCAGGGTATAGACCTACTTCTGTCACAACCTGTGTATGCTGTGCTGGAATGCATGGTGAATCAGAGTTTGGTCTGGACCTTGGAGTGTAAAAATCTTTTGACACCAATCCAAAGTGGGTTTAGAAGAAACCGGTCAACCTTGGACCACTTCATTGCGTTGGCAACAGCAATTTCTACATCATCCATCTTAAGGGAACATCTTGCAAGTTATTTGACGTAGAAAAGGCCTACGACACCACTTGGAGGTATGGCCTTCTGCACACCATTGGAGGTATGGGAGTAATGGAACCTTGCATTGCACTCTTGGGGATTGAGGGGGAAGCTCCTCCCAATCCTCCAAAATTCTATATCGAAAAGATCTTTCCAATTTCGCATTGATGACAAACTGTCTAGCAGTCACACTCTTAAAAACAGCATTCCCAAGGGTCTGTGCTAAGTGTTACCCTGTTTGCCATCACCATAAATGATAGCGTTGACTGTGCAAGAACCGGTAAAATCATGGTTGTTTGTGGACGATTTTGACATCTTTTATTTGTCCAGCAGCATCAGTGTGATCTAGAGGCAACTTCAATTGGTGCTCAACTAGCTCCACAAATGGAGCCCGCCAACAGGGTTTAGCTTCTCTATGAAAATTATTATTTTCTTTTCTGTCTAGATTTTTCAACTTTGTCAGACTGTATTTGGTCTTCAGAATAGAAGACAGAAAATTGTTTTAGGATAACTGATTTACGTATATAATATGATTGCAATATATTATACGTGATGCATACAGAGGGTATGCCAAAAATTTTTAGCAGCGACCTAGGAGGAGTTTGGGGAGATTTGGATTAGCAGGGCCTGAAAGTGCGCTCGGAGAAATGGGGTGGGGGACTCAAGCGAATGTAGGGGTGAAACGGCCATTGGTGCAGACGTGCTGCTACACAATGTTGCAAACGTGCTGCGACAGTATTATTGTTGACGTGCTTTGAGATGGACATTTGGTGCTGTGCTTTTCATGCCATGATTTTGTATGATTTTAAAAAAGGTTTAAGTGGCAAGGAATGCCTCAGCTCCAAGGAACGCCTCTTCTTTGACAGATATTTTTGGTGCAACAGTGGGAAATTGGTTTCGAGAAGTTTTGAAAGGAAGATAGTCTCTGGAAGAACCGCGTTCTGGACGTCCAGCCATGGCAGTGACGGGAGAAAACATTAATGCTGTGAGAAGGATGGGGACAGAAGACCCGCACTTGACATTTGCTGACATCCATTAACCAGAATGTGCAAATTAGTGAATGATACCTCTTGTGATCTTACCAACCAAAGTTATTGTAAATTCCTATCTGTGGCGAGAAACAGTTGGTTAGTATATTAATAAATTATTGAAAGCAGACACTTGTATTGCGCCCACTTTGTTATACTCTTTGTATTTTGCCACATGGACGTCAGTCTGTCAATCAAACTAATAAATAAATTTATAAAAAACATACACAACTTTCGGGGATCCTTAAATAAGGCAGAAGGCAACCTAGAAAATGAGGACTAGAAAGAATGAAACATACAACAAACAATTCTGTGGTTAATAAGGCTATTTTTGATTCAACAATTAGAATTAATTAAAAATGAAAAAGAATTCTGGAATGGTTTCATCAGAATTAGGACTTTGCCTAAAGAGTCAGGTCAATGTGGTAAAAGTTTTAACATGAATGTGATGAAAATCCAAAAAGTAAAATACATGAAAATGTTCTGGTGATATTGAAATATTTAAAAACTTGAGGGGTATGAATTAAATAATTCTTGAGTGCAAATAAGCTTTCAGTGGTGTTCATTGCAATACGTTTTGAACAAAATGTAACCTTTTAATGAGCAGCAGCATTCAGTCATATTATCTCTCTGGTTTTTGTTTCTTTTGCAGATGTGCTTGAAAAGGAACCATTATCCTGTACCACATGTGGAAAAGATCTGAAGATTCACTTGAGTTCAAATAATTCATCTAGTATATTATCACATCCTGTTTTGGGTGTGCTTTTGTGCAAGGTATGCCTATTATGACTTTCTGGTTCAAGAAAATATACTAGTTTGGTAAGGAAGTATTTTCCTATTAAGGTGTTGTCCATAAATTACATAAGATTAAAGGAGGGTTTTAAGGCAGTGTTTTAGAACATTACATAGGGATAGGAGAGAGTTTCAGTTTTTGTGTAAAGAACATTTGAAAGAGTGATTAATTGGGCCAGACTTTTACTTTCTAACTTCTGCTTACGCAACATAGAGAAAATATTATCATTCTGCGGGGGAAACTGGCAAATTTTCAACAGAAATACTTATTGCCAGACATTGGTAACAAAAAAGTAGATAAATCATCTTCCTGTATGTAGTAAATTACTTCCTGTATCACTGTGGGTAGTTAGAATCAATGTTTTGTGGGGCGTTGATACAGAAAAATTGGTCCAAATTGGTGTAATTGCTCATGCATTAGTATCATTATTGCAAAGGGCAGTAGGAAAATTTTGCAATCTGATGCAACAATGCGTTGCAGGAGGCTCATTATGTCTGCGTCCTGAGACCTGTTCATATTTTCATTGTAGCCACTATTCCAAGTCTGTGGGCTTAGTTGTTCATTATATGTGAGCATAGTTTGAAGTGTGCTACGGCATCGTGGTCATGGAGTGAGATTCGGGAAATTTTGCAGGATAATTTCATGCATGAATGAAAATATTATTGTTGTTGTTATTTATTATTATTGTTATTATTATTATTATTATTGTTATTATTATTATTGTTATTATTATTATTATTGTTATTATTGTTATTATTATTATTATTATTATTATTATTATCATCGTCGTCATCCATATTATTTCAGTAGTATAGATGCATTTTGTGGCTCTCAGATGCTACCAATTTTTGTACGTGAGGTCTTCAAAAAAGATAATTTCACAGGCAGTTAACGAATTGCACTTCAATTTTAAAAATTTTAAAAGGAGGATTTGTTTCGTTTGCAGCCTGCAACACTCGACTAGGAGTGTTAAAATGTATATAGTAATATTACTCCAAAACAAAGTGTTCTAGGACCTTAAGATCTGGAATTTTGAAGTACAATTTGTCTAAGAAACATTCACCTATGCCACCTTTATAAGTGTACTTTGCTCTTATCTTACAAGAAATTTAAAGAAAAAAATTGAATCTATTTTGAGAAAATTTTAAAAATGTCCGGGTTACGTTATGTAAAGTACCTCCAAATTTTAAGGAATGTTTTTCAAAATTTCAAAGCTTCAACAAGCCAGATCATCATAGGATTCTTCAATTTGGAAAAGATCGTACTTGTGGTTTAGGTGCTAGTAGTGTTCACGGACGAACTGACGGTCAATCGGTCTGTCTGTCTCTGCTGCTGCCTCTGCCTCTGGCCTCTGTCTCTGTCTCTTCCTGTCGGCATCAAGGACCGACAGAACATTAATTCTGGCTACACCACGTGTTAGAAGTTTTTTTTCTTCTTAGTTTATCAACTGGTTTTATGCACTTTTTCGTCCCTAGAGCTTGGCAATGAATTTGTTTCTGCCGAAAATCCGCCATTTTTCCACGCAGCTTTGCATAACTTTATACTTTGTATATTACTCTGTATATACGTATACGAGAATGTAAAAATTGGTTGTTCATGTTAAGAAAAGGTTTTGAGTTTTGTTCAGGAAGTTCTTTTTTTATGTATTGATTTAGTTATTCTGAAATAAATACAACTGACAGATATTTAATCTGTAGCCATTCGTGGTACAATTGGATGCGAATCATTTAGTCCTACTAAATAAAATGAAAATACATTAAATAAAATAGGTGAAATTTCTTTTACATCTAACATATCACATGTTCATATATCATGTAATTTGAGTCATTCCATTTGAAATTTCTAGTTTGACTGAGGGCTCTCAGATAATTTGTTTCTAATATGTTACCACTAGAGTATTAATACTGAAAAGTGAAAATGTCAAATATTAAGTGTCAGAGAGTAAGTGGTTTTG